>UELV01080259.1:0-12812 GCA_900490015.1 Megastigmus stigmatizans | reverse complement strand
GAATACAACAGTGATGAGTTATTTTAGTATTTTAGTTTGTAAGTCTTTTAGTTTATATAGAGCCAGACCAGCGAACAGGAAATGATTTTCCTCTGCTGGGTTACTTTTGTAACGTGATATTATGAGCAATTTATTGTATATTTTTCTTCTGGTATTAATAAATAAATAAAAATAGAAATAGAAACGACTGCATTTTGATTATTAGGTAAATCGGGGTTCCTAGGTTCAGAGGTTCTATGCGAAAACAGAGTTTCAAAGATTTATTTGCTTATATCTCGAGAACGGCTTAGGCTAGAACAAAATGGTTTACACCAATTGTAAGAGCGTAAAATTTTACATTGGAAACGATTTTTTATTCGATTTCGATGAGTGTAATGTTTCGAGATAATTAATCAAAAAGAAATTATCTCAACTCTCCGTACGTCAGTGGGGTATAACCATTACCCCAGAAACAGAGTAGCAACTACACACTATTGCTAGTAGCGCTGCTACACCGCTCTTGGCGCGGTAGCTCTCTCAGTCTTTTTTCCGTGTAGAATGTAGATAACCTTGATTACAATGTAAATGTATCACAGGTCAAAGCAAAAAGGGATTAATGGATAACTTATATTTGTAACAAACAGGTAAGAATTGTTTCTGTTTTATTATAAAAAATCATAAAAAAGTTCTGATATCATTGGCTCGATGGAAAAAGATATTATCGCGATTTTTGTTTGGAAAAAGTTTTATCTTAAAATTTCAATTTGGAAAAGATTCTATTTCAAAATTACAGTTAGGAAAAAGATTATATCGCAAGCCCATTTTTCCTTTCATAGAAATTAACTCTTGCTCGTAAGGATATTAAAGAACTTTATGTTTTTATTTATTCAAACATAGTTTATACTGAGAAAAAGGTTTTAATAAAAAAATTTTTCATATAAAATTTCACATTTAAGCAATTTTTATTAACTTAAAGATGAAAGAAAAAAACGTGTTTACGATATAAAACCTTTTCGAAACCGAAAAACTGAGATAGAATGTTTTCCAAGCTGAAAAGTTGAATTAGAACTGAGTCAACTATATATATATATAGTTGACTCAGTTGATAAAGCAGAGATACTCGGCGAGCCGCCTCACTCGACCCGCCTGGCGCTTCGCCTCCTGCTATAGCTCTCTCCTGATTGGCCCGCTCGGCTAATTTTCAATCGAAGATTACTCAATGAATATTGATCGGATCGAAAAGTTGCAATAGGATTTTTCCCTTAGAATTTTCCGCTCTACCCAATGCCGTAGAGCCTATCCTACTTCCCTCTATCATTCTGTATATATATAGTCTTATAAGCAGTTTATTTACGAAAAAAAACTTTATTTGTAAAAAAATTCAAATTAACTCAAGCGTTGATAATTGTCAGATTTTATTAGTGTTTAGTATGGAAATCTCAGTAAAAATAAAAGTAGAATATTTCAATAACGATTAAAGTAACGACCCGATAAATTTTCGAGGTACAGGTATTACAGAATACGAGTATTACAGGACAATAACCATCGACGTTTAATGACACTAAACTCAATTTAGTCTCAGTTTTCTTGTAAGTTAATTTCGGTTAATGTAGCACACATATAGTAGATGAGAGAGTAGTAAAAGAAGGTTCTGAATATTGATAGATTATAATTTGGAGAAAAAATTCTAAACTAGTAGAAAATATATTATATTTTGATTGATTAAATATACCTTATCCTATTAAACGTTATTTGCTGTAACCACACGATTAATGCAGATATAATCTTTGTTATAGATCCATTTTCAGTAGAAATAATTACTTTTAGCAATCTGAAAAAGTAATAAGAATTCTCTGGCTGAGGAGCTGCTAAAACTTAATTTTTTTAATTCAAACTCTATTATTCTACTACATGATGGAGAAATCTTCAAAAGATAGAAACGATAACTTACATTTTGAAAAATTTTATTTTGTTACTGTGATCAAGTACCGTCACGAACCCAGTTTTCAATCACAGAACACGTAACGTACTTATCTAAATATAAATGAAATAACAGCTTAAGTCTTACTTTACTTCAAATTTTTACGTACATTAACGTTTCCTATTTTAATAATGGCGGTAAAAATTTATAATTAATCGGTAATATTTTATGATAATTATTTTAGAAAAAGATAGGTTAGGGAGCAATTTTTAATGATGACATTTAAATGCATAAGAGCAGTTTTTAATCAGAAAAGGAACTAGCTTTTTATCACAATTTAGCATTGTATAAAACAAAATGTTTTAAAGAATAATAAATTTAAAATAGATATTGGTTAAGTAAATGATTATAATAAAAATATTAAAAAAATGTAATAAGAAAATCAATTACCCCGTCCATGTCGGTATCACAAAATTACGTAGGTATTTATAACTAGAGTACTTAAGGAAACATTTCCAGCACGTATATAAAATTATTCGTTAAGAAAAACTTAAAAAATTCATCTCTTCAGTAAGATCTTATGACAGAATCAAAGTGTCTTACTACGCCCCTTTGAATTTACGTTTAAAGGGTTAATCTACATAAAAAATCAACGAGCTACATAAAATTTGTCTGATATTCACTCATGTACAAGTTTCAAGTACAGAATATTGTCAGGTCATATATACGTAAAAAGACGTATTATTTGTTTTTCTTACTGCATGATTTAAAGCTGCATGATTTAAAGCTCAGCATACGAGATTGTAGATACTAACTTTTATTTGTAAATATACTAGAAACCATTCTCTAAAGTTTCAATAAAATTTGTATTTTAGACTTATAAGTTTACTTTGTTATCGTGAAAAATTTTGATGTTTATATACAAAAAAATACCATCAAGCAAAATACTTTGTTAAGAAATTTTTCATCTATCAAATCGAACTAAATAACTCGAATTCTCTTTTCCGCTATACAACCGGGTCCGCCATCTTATCTACCCTCGGGTCATTTGCATCACCTAGCCTAAGACGACGTTGTATCACTACCGCCATGCATCGACGCAGTCGTCGTCGTCATCTCGTCGTCAGCTCGTATCCAAAACTCGCAACCTCCCATGTCTTGTGCCTTGCTCCGCACAATTACCGCTGCTCCGTTGCACAGCAATCAGAATGCAACGGTCGAGAATGCATATAAGCTCGACGACGACTTCAGGAGATCAGTAGTGTCGAAGCAACGCGGCACTGAAGCAACAGCAAGCCGACGTTCCTGCCGTAGAGGCGTTTCGTCAACGGCGAAGTAGCGCAAGTTTAACGAAGCACGCATTCGGATAGAGTGAAAGATGCAGCAGGCTGTAATAAAATATCGCCGATCGTTCTACTTCGCTTAACTTGCCTCCTGTGCACACTTTCATCTCGACGTTCGGGCTTTCTCCGAATCCAAGGCGTGAGCTTTTTTTCCCCGACTGACGCTTTCTCGGTGAGAAAGATTTGAAAGGGTGCAGAATTTAAGGCACAAAATGGTGATGCGGTTTCTTGCCGACAATGTTCCTGTTTACTGATGTGTTAGGAACTGAATTAGCTTGACAAACGTTTTGATAAGTTCAAAAAATGAATATTAATAGATTGTAGTCTCATACAATTTGAAGTAGTTTTATGTATTATTTTGAAATACTAAAAAACATATTATAATAATACAGTCTATTCTATAAAAGTAATCGCATATCAATTATATCTGTTTTTATAAAAAATAAAGTCAGATTACAGTAAATTTAAATTTATAGGTTATAGTTAAAATGGGAGTAAAGTGAAATTCCACATATTTTACTTACGTACCTGTCGTTACTCACTTCGATTTTTTTATATTATTACAAATATGAAATGATAGAATCAATTAAAAAGTATTAGTTATAAGGCCATGAAGAAAATACAACACTTATCAAAGAAAAAATACTATACTTTTAAACGTATAAGATACTCAAAAAGCAGAAATTGGGACATTTACCTTAATTGTAGTGCTTATTTTACTTTCCTTTGGATATTATGAAGTTTTTTAAAGCAATAACGATTTATAATTGAAAGGATTTATTTGCAAGCATTAATATTATTGTAAATTTAGAACAATATGAAAGATTTTGAAAGTTATATTTATGTATGTATAAAAGAATTCAGAGATTAGTAAAGGTTATGTAACTTCATTTATTAAAAAACTTCTTCAAAACAACTAATATGAAGTCAAAGTCATATCTTTTTTTAATTTATTATTAATACTTATAAATAATTTTAGTCACAAATTATTCAAAGCTTGAATAACTTACTAGAAGTTATTATTCCTTTATTAAAGAAATGAAATTTGATCGAAATAAACACATATTACGGGTAATTCCAGCCTCTTAATTTTCTTTATTTCAGTTTCAAATGAAACGAAACGTATTTTCGCTTATCTTATACATATTGATACTACAAATTAATAAAATAATCATTCGGAATGAATTAAAACCATTATAAATAAAAAATATAGTAGTCAAAGTTTATAACTTATCCTCATTACTCCACTCTGCTGTATCAATGAAACTATAATAGAGGAAAACTTCACATTTTAAATAAATTATTATGGCTTATAAGATAGTAATTGCTATTCAAATCGTAATTTATCGTTTCATGTCTTTACAATGGTATTTTAATTACAAACTGAATGACGGGTGCATATGCAATAAAAGGAATAATTAGATTTACTAGCTAATATCGGGTTTTATGATACGACTATCGATTTCTGATTAACAGTAAAGTATGGAATACTCACTCGGTGCGAAAAACTATGATAAAGTTTTTAGTTGAATAATATCGGATAAAAACTCACCTGAAACAAAAACAAAAATATTTATTAAATAAAAAGCTTTTTAATAAATTGAATTTCTTCTACGTAAATAAAACTTGTTTGTAGAGAAAATTTTATTTTTTAGAATTATAAATTTATGGAAGTTGTAAAAAGAAAGAAAAATGAAAAGTTTATGTTGCTTCCGGTGAATTTAAAGCTGCAATATAAATATCATAAAATATAAGAGGAGAGTACAAATATAATTTGCATTGTGCTTTGTGTTAAAAATAGTACATGTGTAGATAAAAATGATTGTGATATGAAATATTTATTGACAATATATGTGGTTTTGAAATGGCATTGATTTAAAACATTTGACTGATAACTTCGTTATTCATGGATATGATTTTTTTATTTAAAATTTAGTTTAAAACATTCTATAAAGAAACGTGATAAATAAATTTTGTATAGCAAAATTATTTCTGAAATTTATTTTCGCCCAAAAAATAAACTTTAATTATTAAACTCTAATTTGTTAATAAAATATTTTAAATAGTAAAATAACTAAATTATTAACTATATACTCATTAAATTTCTAGAAGAATCAACAATACTATATGATGATGACATATAACTAAATAAATAACTGAATAATTTCAGTCATGTCCAAAGTTGTGGTTAGTATAATGTAGATTAGTATAACGTAATTTACATTATACTCCAAGAGGTTTCACGCGAAATTTTCAGTTATCATCAGAAATTACTACTGCTGTTCTGGGGAAAAATTAATTTTTTAAAAATACAACTCCCACCATATTTTCCCCGAACGTATTTTCGCCTGAAATCCAGCGTAATTTGTTGCTACTAAGTGAAGTAGAGGAGAGCGTGAGGATCGCAGAAGGTATTATATTCCAATTAAACGCGACTCGTTAGGAGATTTACAGAACGGAGAGAAAAGGAAAGCCGAAACGATGAGTAGTAAGCCGCGCGCAGAGTGTACCGCGCCGGAGCAAATCGCTCGGGTCGAAATTCAGCTCTGATTGCAGATAAAAAAGGTAGACTGGCATTGTTGCTTTGTTTTTCTACTCACGGCTGGCGCGCTTGATAGTTGCGCTGCTGCTGCCGCGACCAGCTGCTGTGTATAAGAGGAGTGTAAAATAGTATGCGCCGCCGGCACGGTGTGTGTGCCAGCTGGGTGAATCGAGTTTGATGAAACAAATGAAAGTCGTGCTGTGAATTTGCTGCGGAGTGTGCGCCCCGCGGATGAAGATGCGGAAAAACAATTTCAATCCTTAGCTTCGGTTCGCAGTTCTCTCTTTTCGTGGCCTGCGTATACATGCTGCCGTTGTAACGTAGTTTTGGTTCAAGCTTTGTGGCGAAGAAGACGCCGAGTTTTCTTTGTTGAGTTTATTTCAGATAATATTGCATCGAGCTTTAATTTACTACGAGAAGCTAGTTTTTCTTATCACATGATATGATTGATGAAAAACTTAGAGGAAAAGGTAGTATCTTTAATATTTTTTAAATTCCTTACTTTAAATACCAATGAATATGAATTAGATAGATAGTGAAACATTTAAAGAAGTACGGTCAATGTGTAAAGGATATGTACTTTAAATTGCTAATTAGAGAATTCTACTAGTTCAACTTTAAATAGTAATAATTAAAGTGCGTGGTATTTTACAAATTTCTTTCAACCATATGAGTCAATGAATAAATCAACGGCAATTAGTTAAAAATGCATGAGTTGCTCAATAATTTTGGGATTAACATATCAATATCAAATAGCATATTAATAAAGAAAAAGCCTTTAATTATTACAAGAAATTTGTAATGTAAACTTCTCCTATAAAGTACACCAACGCACGGATCACAACCACTAATTCATCCACGCGTATTCCTTCGCTATCGATTACCCAGATGCACAGACTTTTAGCTCTTTAGCCATATAGCCCTGTATATGCAGCGGTAATTATTCAAAGCGCAGAACTCCGTGATTAGATCACTGGATAAATTTCCACTGCAGCTCCTCGGCTCTCGCGTGTAATTATCATAAAAAGGGGGGTAATCGAAATTTCTGCACTAGTAAATTTTAATCAGCTGCCGAGTGAGGAAGGGAAAGGGGAAAATGAGGAGGGCGAAATTCGCCCGTCCGGTCGCAGTAAAAAGGAGCGAAAGAGAGAGAAAGAGAGAGAAGGCAGTAACAACTAATTTCCGTAGCGATGCGACTGGAGGAAAAATCAGGAAGCCGTGTGCGGAATATCGTGCCCAGGAGGAGAGCAGTATCGTCGTCTCTGCTTGGTCCCCTTGTAATCCCGCTTGCGCGCGCAAAGTGAGAAACGCTGTCGGCGCACACCGGGGCCGGGATGGAAAATGGCGCGGAACTGTATACGACTCCCGAGGACGACTGCCGAGCTGTTTGTTCATAGCTATTGCAGGGCGTGTATACTGGTTTGGCGGAAGGAAACGTCTCTCGCCTTCCTAGTGTATTCCGAGTGAAAATCGGCCCTCCCCCCATTCCCGAAAACATTTCTTCCTCCGCCGACGCTCCGCAACGATATAAAAAGAAAAGAGAAGTCGGCAGCTCCTGCCTCGTAGTCGCAACATGGACCGAGAGTTTTTTTTATCTGTCGTGGGATCGAACGACTGGAGAAAGTAGGAGGAAGAGAAAAATAAAAGGGGAATGCACGAGGAAGAGATGGTCGACGGGGGAGAGAAGGAGAGAAAGGTCTTATCAAGAAAATTGCGACGTCGTTTTTCCGCGGCTGACATGCCGTGTAGCGAATGGAAGTTTTGCATTTCGGTGCGCTATCTTGTGGATGGAAAAGTTCTGGGGTAGGAAAAGAGAACGAAGTCGGGAGAAACAGCTTTATTTCGACGCAGCAGTAGACTCGCTCTGTCAAGGTCGACTGATTGAACGACGTGATAAAGAGCCGCGACGCTGATGCAGCCGCTGCAGAATAAGCGCGAAATATGAACGAAAATATAAATGACTTTACGAGTTAGCTGACTATTGGCTGTTAAGATCTTTAGTAGCTGGAAACAAACAGATGGCGGCCCGCTGACAGTTATTGATAGAATCGCGATCCAGCAATGTGAGCGACGTAAAAGCAAAAACTTGAGTTGTGCGGCGACTCAGAAATGCAAATTGTATTTGCACAACCTCTTTTTCAACTTGAAACAAAGCGGTAGCAAGTGCTCTACTGGGCGAGTAAAGGAATTAAAAATGTTCTTCTAAGATTAATTCAGTATTATTAGAAGTTGCGGCAAAACAGTCTGTAAGTACTTTTGAAATGGAAGAAAGTGCGTATGTAAATGAGTCGCTGTGCGTTAATGAACCACTTTAAGACTCTAGTAACAATCTGGACTAGCTACCCTTATCTTAAGGTGATTTGTACACTGTTAATCTTTTAGGTACTGAATTTGCAGCGATACTTCTGTCCATTAAAAGATCAAATTCTTAATTAAAAAATGCGATCCTTACGGTACCATTTGTAGTTAATTCAAAATGATGTATAAGACGTTCAAAAAAGAGGGAGAAAAAGAGTATTTTTATAAGGGCGAAAAAAAGTAAATTTGATGTACTATAGCACAAAAATCGAAATTAAAACTAGCGGTTTCCGTGTACCCTGGAAAAGATTCCGAAAATTGTTGTCGCTTTATTACTTTCTCCTTATAATGAAAAGTAATAAACTTGCTTTTGAATACTAGAAATATTTGATGACCACAAAAAGCAATTTGATCAAACCGACTTTCATGGAATTCGTTTTTCGGTATGGTATTGAAAAATTCCATGTCCAGGTTATTCATTCAAGATAGACATCCAGATAAAATCAAATACTTTTTAGAATTTCACAATTTTAAATAACTACAACCTGCTTAAAACACGCTTTCTACTTTTTGCACCGATAGCGCATAAAACGTTTCTTCAATAAATAAAACAAATCGATGTGATGAAATAAAATCATTTCACGAATCATCCTGAAGTCACATAAATCAATGAAGCTGAAGTGCAGTTGAATAAAACAAGAGAAAAGGAATTCGAAACTTATTTCCAACTGAAAATCTCCGTAGTCGAGGAAACTCGAACTCGTGCAATCCAATTATTTAAAACCAGAATTAAAATTAAAGAAGAGAATTCAAGTGGAGAGCGTAGCGAAAGCTTATGCAGTTGTAAGTGTTAATTCGCTGGCTGAGCTCTTGACGAGTACACCGTCGCGGCGTAATAATTTCGTATAATCACCCTCCGCGAAATGAATAAATTGCTATCGAGCAGCGTAATGAAAGCGATAATTCCAGGGCGATAATTCGAATCATGCTATGACAGCGAAAATACATACACGCGATACGCACACGCACAAAGCGAGCTTTACGCGTTATACACGCCCATTGTTAATTAGCGGTATAGGGTCAACGTTACAATGCAGCCTCGGCGCCGATCCGCTGATCCGCTGATGTGCGTAGCTTAGCCGACTTTCTCGGTGATTCATCGCACGCAATGTACGACATGTCAATTCGGCGCTGACGAGGAGGAGAGAGAGGCGAACCATTTCGTGCGGATCGATCGCTACGCAACCGCTGCTTTTCTCTCTGTCTATATCTGCATTTCTCTCTCTTCCAGCTGCTTTCATCTGCATTCTCTCTCTCTCTCTCTCGTCACTCAGTGGTAGGCCGCCACATGCCGGCAGTGGGCTTTCGCCACTGCCGCCACTACCACACAAGAGATGATTCGAGTATGCAGATTTTATGCAATAATCTTATACCACGTGAGGCGCCTACGGCAGAGGCCTGTCAAGCTTTTCATACACAGTACGTCACCCAGTTATTCCCGTCACGTTCTACTCTCCTTGCCTCTCCCTCTCTCCCTTTATTCAGCCTCCCAGCGGTGCACTCGCCCAGTCCGCTGCCGGCAAAGCCGGGACCAAAAACGACTCGACAGTTTTTGACAGTATTAGAAGGAATTTTTTCATTCAATTTTTAATATTTTAAAATTTTGCAATTTAAGCACAGTACTGTGGACTACGTCAGATTCGCAATCAGAGGCATAGTAGGTATGTGAGTAAAGTTTTCGGCTAGAAAACTTTTTCATTTACAACAGACACTTAATTAATTTTGCAGTAACAATTATTTGCTATGTAAAATTGAATATTTATTATTAGAACCGCAATCAGAGATATCGGAAACCCCCGAATAAATTTTTTGGTTATTAATTTTCAAATTACATGATTTACCGAATTGGTTCATTAATTTTGCAATAACAATAATTTTACACGCACTGATAGTATGTCTATAATGAAACGCTAGAAAGTTACTACTGTAATAGTTAGAATATAACGTTAACTTATATATTAGAGGAAAAATATGCTTTGTTTACATTTTACTGATTTTATGGAGCGGGTTTTCACTCTAAAATATTTAGCGTGTGAAGGCAAGCTTTTGCCTGCCATTCTTTCGGCCGAGCGAGCATCTTATCCCGACAATTTTGTGTCTGATTTTTCCGTCAGAATAGAGTTTTTTCGTGCCCGTGGTTTTGTTGGATGGTTTTGTTGGGGTCGGGACTCTTGAGACAGCATCTTGCGAGTTGATAGAAGTATCATCCTTTTAAGGATGACTGAAGCTCTTTATTTTATTGTTTCAACTTATAGGATACTTGATAGAAATGTTTGGTTCCATCAGTTCCCATTATTTTAATGGATCCGTACAATGATTTTGACTTATGCATTTTATACGCACATCAATTTCTATTGTGTTTGT
Source organism: Megastigmus stigmatizans (assembly GCA_900490015.1). NCBI lineage: Eukaryota > Metazoa > Arthropoda > Insecta > Hymenoptera > Megastigmidae > Megastigmus > Megastigmus stigmatizans. The sequence goes on along the minus strand of UELV01080259.1, from coordinate 2,305 downwards.
GTTATATACCTTCAATTATATTTATATTATTTATCTTTGAATAATAAAAATATTTTAAAAAAAAATTTCAAAATACGGTTGTATTGCGAGTCAATTTTCTTTATTGATGTTCATGGCAACGACGTTTCTGTGCTTTTTTTATCCCCTTTTTCCAGTCTACATTGTTAATTAATCACATATCATATTAGTTTAAATATTCAAAATACACAATTACAGACATATTACATATAATTTCATTTAATTACCTTATTGTCATAATTCATCAATATTCGTCAATACATTTCACCAATTTGTATACATCATGAGGCTCTATTAATTAAAATATAAATATAACATAAGTGAATTTTTGAATTATTACAGTTTGCAGAGAAGTTAAAGAGAGCAGCGAAACATTTCCCACCTTGTATTCTCCTGAACTTTTCCTGAACATAGTCATCAATATTATAAACTTATTAATAATCTTTTTTTTTTAATGTATATGCACAAAAACAAAAGTTAATGGAACGGCACTACATTAAAAAAAAAATAAAAATCATTGAAAGATCAGTCTTGTGTTAATATCACAGCAGTTAACAGTATACTGACTAGAATTGAACTTTAAATCTATATTCTAATATGCGCCATCTGTCACTTATGATAATACTATGTAATTAATACTGGTCGGTAATATCGATATTCTAATTATCATCATTAAATCAATTACCGCAATACTATGTACTTATACTACTTTTAAATAAGTTCTATTTGGAGAACACAAGTTAAGAACCTTTCTATGTTTTTTTTTCTTTCTATGAAAGAATCAAACGGATACTAATTTACCAAAGATATATGGATTACCAAAAATACACAAACAGGTGCACCATTGAGAGTATAAGTACATAGTATTGTATCAATTGATTTAATGATGATAATTAGAATATCAATATTACCGACCAGTATTAATTTCATAGTATTGTCAAGTGACAGATGGCGCTTATTAGAATATAGATTTAAATTTCGATTCTCTGCTGTGATATTAACACACGACTGTTCTTTCAATGTTTTTTATTCTTGTTTAATGTAGTGCCGTCCCATATGTCGTTAGTAGCTAACACAGGGAGAGGGGAAATAGGAGATAGATAAAATAAAACTTCAATCAATTCTATTAAGTAATCGATAGAGCACTTTCGAGTCTTTGGAATGAGAAATTAATATTAAGCGCGTATCTTTCGTGTGAGTCGATCGCGACGAGAAAGCTCAGAGGAGTTTTACCCACGGAGATGACAGTTTTAGTCGATTCTCCCCTGTATGCTCAATGGCGAGTTACTCGCCTGAGCGAGGAAGTGGGGCTCTTTTTGCCTTTTAGCGAAGAGCGCTAGAGGCGAGAGCAGCAACCTTACTTGCGGCACTCGTGAGGTTACGAGGTATACGCGGCGTGGAGAACCCCGGAGTTCACGCGTCGCGGAGTGTGTCTCAATGCGTTGAGTTCAGGAATCACTGACTCGCACGCCGGACGCTTGTGCTTTGTTAACAGTTCCCCTGTGGAGTGGGAAGTTGCGGCGGCGGAGCTCAAAGGAATCCGATTTGCCACCGCTCCGATCCAGTTTTGTTTTGTGAGGTTCAGAGACAAAAGTCGCTCGGCGCATCGAGCTTGGAAAATAAAATAATTGAAAATTAATAAAAAATTAACCGCGCGGACGTCACATATACTTTCGTTTTTGTGCATACACATTAAAAACCAAATGATTATTAATAAGTTTTTAATATCGATGACTAAGTTCAGGAAAAGGAAAATACAAGGTGGGAAATGTTTCGCTTCTCTCTTTTACTTCTCTGCAAACTATAATAATTCAAAAATTCACTTATGTTATCTTTATATTTTAATTAGAAATAGAGCCTCATGACGTATACTACTTGGTGTGTGACGGCCTGCGGACCGTTCAGATTAAGTATAAGATAATGTATACAAAGAAAGCAAGGGAAAATTTTCAAACGAAAATATTCCGCTGCTTTCTTGTAAGTTTTTAAATCTACGGATGTCTACATAGCTGCTATGGGAAAACCCAGACAGCCAGACATTAGTACAGATTGCGTTTTCCAAATAAATAAAGACCTAGTAAAACTTTCGGTAAATAGCGATTGCTCCGTGTTCTCTCAGGTAACCGTAATAAAAAGATTAAGACTCAGTGCTCATAGTTACACAGCTGCCAGAGATAGAGAAAAGGTCCAAATAGCGATTGGAAAACCCAGAGCGTCTGTGATAAGTAAGCGTCATTACCTATACCCGGGCTAACGATGTTTGTCAGGCAGCTACAAACATGCTATT
>UELV01080258.1:0-29972 GCA_900490015.1 Megastigmus stigmatizans | reverse complement strand
ATTGATGTTGCCATATGACATTCTATAATTATTATTTGTTTCAATCTTGTTTCCTGGAGGGTTTGGACTAGGTTTAGTTAAAATTTTCTTTGTATTATTTTCTGTTATTTCGTCAATTTTTGAGAAAACTGTTTAAATTTGTTTGTGTTCTATTTTGATGTCATCTTTGTTGATCTTGATGGTCTGATCTTCTTTTACGTAGTGTGTATGCTTAATACCTTTTAACTTGGTATTAAGACAATACATGCATCTTGTATCTAAATTTTGCATATTGGTTTGAGATTCTTTTTTGTTATCCCTAGTATTTTTTACAGGTTTTATTATCGAGTCTATTTTTATTATACTATTTTTTTTTCGGCTATGTTGGCAATTTTCTATTACTGTTGTGGAATCGATATTTTTGTTAGAATTTCTAGCTTTATTATTTTTGGTGTTATTGTTATTAGCCTCAGAAAATACCTTCTTGGATTTTCTTGTAGTTGTTAAAATTTGTATTATATTTTCAGCAATCAGTTTTGTTATTTTTATGTATTTTTCACTATTTAATGTGGTTATTTTATCCATATTATAATTAGTCATTCTTTGGTGAGAGCGAGAATGATAAAGTTGGCATTTATTTTTTGAACATCGATATGTTCTCGCGTCTAGTAGCAATTTGTCAAGTTTTTCCTTATCCTCATGGACATGCAATGCAGGATAATCAAACTTGATTGTTGCCTTTTTTTCTTGATGTATTAGTAATAAGTCATAGCTGTCCTGCGCTGTACATTTTATACTTGTGAAAATTCAGCAGATTCTATTGCAGTCTAGTAATTTTCTTTCATCTAGATTTTTATTTTTATTTTTATTGAGTATTTACTGGTTAATATTTTGAGATTGTTTGGCAGCCTATTGTGTAATAAAATCGATGTAATCATATAGTTAATAGCATAAATAATGCGAGTGAACTGATTTTTTTTTCATATTCATATGTATTAGTACTATTAGTAGTGTTTTATCGCTGTCCAAGTATTGGTCTAAATTTTCAGTTTATCCAAGTATTGATAGTATTTTATCTTATTTAATAATGTCGATCTATCGGTTGTTTGCCACATTTCAAAGTTTATTTCATTAATAACAAAAATGTCAAGAAATAGTTGTAAATCCGTTTTTCAAAACAAAAAATAAATATTAAAAAAATGATTAAAATTAGAACAAACAATAGCAAAACACAATCGACTTATTATTCTGTCAAACTATTGACGAATAATAAAAGGTTAGAACTAAAATCTTTTTCAGTATCAGAAGCGTTTTAATTCTATCCACCCATTTATACTTAAACAAACGAAAAGAAACTACAAACAAGATTGAAAAAAAAAGAAATAATGTGAAACGAACTATTCATTTTTAATCTAACTCATTCGACAGTAAGAAAATCAGTGAAACAATAAAGCTGAAAAGTATCTGTTAAATTAAATGTTGAATAAGAGACGTTATAGGATACTCAGAGAACTAATTGCAATTTTATTCAGTGAACTTTGAAAATTGCGATGTTTGGAAGGTTTTTACGAACTGCCTTCCTTGTCAGACTGTATAAAAATATACACGCGCAAAAAAAATAGAAAACTAACGAATACTACAATATTATATATCGTTCAAATAACACATCTTGCTGATAAAAAGTTAGACACCGAAAGTCGTTCTCAAAGAATGATATAAATAATTAAAATTTAAAAATAGATTGCACTATTATGACACCTTAATTAATAAAACTGATTAAGTCACTCGCGTTACTTTTCAACGTATAAGCAAAGAGGAACTTATATTCGCTAGGTTCAGGAGAAAACTAAATTAAAGAGAAACGGAAAATTCACCTCCAAAAACTTAGCGCAAAAATATTAATAAGGATGGTGGTGGAAGCTGACTAGATAGGAAACCGGCTTCTCGTACAGCGACACGTTCCACTGCTATAATAACAGAGCGAAACGGGTGTACGTTGTATGCGATTTGAATATGAAAAGATAATAATAATGTTGTTGAGCTTTATTATTCATGTAGAATTAATATCATCTAATGTTTTTCGGTAACAGTTGCTGATTTGGAAAATGGATGATTGGCATTTATGTTTCTTTTATTCTTCGGACGCATAGAAAAAAGTTTAGGAAATAAAGACGTTATAGACATATAGCAATAGACAGGGTGTCCTATTTTAAAAGTTGCACCTGAATAACTTTTCAGGAATACATTTTCTCAAAAAAAGGACACCCATTATATATAATTTAAACTATTATGGTATTTATTTAAAGTTTCAAGGTTCTTATAGGAGAGTGAACAAGATAATTATTTCGGAAACTAATAATTATATAGAAGATAAATTTGATAGAACAATAAGAAATTATTATTATGATAAAGAAGTATAAGAAGTATTAAGTTGATTTTGTTGTCAAAGTAAAATAAACGTTTAAAACTTTATGTATGTGTAATTACTATGAGCGGAATACAAAATAAAACGATTGCATTCAGAAAATGTAGCTTCTTGACTTAAAGGCTTCATGCATACTAAACACAATAATACATGCATATCTGTGTATTAACGTAATTATACGGTATACAATGTAATTGGATATCTGAATAATCTCGAGATAAATCTACTTATGGGTATTCAGATCTAACATTCATGATATTCAAGGTGTGGTAATTAAAATTTAAGATATTTAAGATGATATGGTAGTCCTACTTTACCGGTATTACAATATTTTGATTCTAGTAAAAACACTAATTGGATTTATGGAAAATGAAGTCATCATTGCACTTCCATGGCGCATAATCTACCATTTCGCAAAGTTTCAGATCAATATTTAAGCACTGCTAGAAATGGCATTTTACAAAAATTTTATGTCCCAATGGACGATCCAAACACTTTGTGGAAATGTAATTTCCAGTAGTATTTAAATATCCGGCTGAAACTTTGCGAAAAGTTTTACTGGGATCTAAAGACTGTATTGTCGGTATAAACATTGAGTATAATAACATCACCTTAAGTTATTTAAAAAAAAGTTAGGTAGGATCATGAGATTAACTTATGAGTAAACTTACGAAATTAATTAACATTTATGATTAGTATAAACTTAATAGATATATGATCATGATTTTATTGAAATATACTAAATACGAAAATGAATGGATTTAGATGTAGAAATAAGCATAATATTTGCAATGCATTATTCAATAAGTATTATTGTAATGTTAGATTTATTATAGCATATTAACAATAAGCCGATAAGAGGATTTTTAACCGATCAAGGGAAATCGATCAGGTTTATCACAGCGCTGATGAGCAATATATACGATTCGTATAAGTAATCGCATTCGTTAGTGATTGCAATAATTCCGTTAGAATAATAACTGAACAGCTGCAGCGACTGCACAAAGAGATGCCGGGAAAAGGGAATTTTGTCGAATAGCGGGAGAAAATCGAATGTCGAGACAGAGGCCGCCGCATACACGAAGAAAGGGGCGAAATGAAAAATTGTTTGTTGCAGAGCGCGAGCAGCAGCAACAATGGAGGTAGCGGCATAGCCCTGAGTTCGGGCATCGGCGGCCGGAGACAGCCATCCCAGCAATCGTTCCAGTCCTCGAAAAATAATCACTCCCATCATTCTCGCGGACAGTCGGCTCCGCAGGCTCAACAGGCCCCCTCGACCGTTGCGGCTCTCTCCACTCCGAGAAATGCCTACCAGTTACCTGAACTGACCTCAAGATGTATACGTGAGTTGTATTCTACCTTTGGGGCTTCCAATCTAGAACTGGATGCTACGTTAGAATGTTATTGACTAACAAAATTCTCGAGTCAGAGCAGATAAGTTTAAAGGTTATTAAAATCGTTCAGGATGTAGATTGAAAGTTTTAAAAGCGACTCGGTTAGTCGTATCGAATCGAGTAAACTCATCGAAATAGATCTTTTTCCAAATGTAATTTCTCAGTGTAATGAAATACTTTTCCATCTGTACAAAATCGAAGCGAGTGTCAGCAATTTAGGGTGCCAGTGTGCAGGCATTTTTTGAAACTCATAACAACTAAAAAAAATTAAAAATGTGTATCGAAACTAAAACATCAAGCTTTTTAATGGTATTTTTTGTACGGGGTCACGCGTAAAAGCAAGGAGAAAAAAAGTTTTTTTTTATCTGCACTTTTTAACATTTATAGGTTTTTTGTGCGATTTACCGTATGTTTGTTACCCTAATAGGCTTGAAAATCCATAATTTTTTGCTTAGAAAAGTTGTTTGCAATACTTAACTGCCTGTAGATTACGATTAAAAGAATAAAAATAATTAAAAACAACTTCGTTGCTAGAAAAATTTATACACTAATGCATAGAAAGCACCATTTGAATAAAATGTTTTTTTTTTCTATTGTTTAGGATAAGTATATTTTCTTAAAACATACTAAAAAGCTTTTACAACTGAATTGGTCGATTATTAAAGTTAAAACAATTCAATGCACCCTAAAGGGCTCCCATAGGTATGACCCAGAGCGTTGGAGGCATCTTAAAGGCCAGTGCGTGTTTTAACTTTATAGCCTGGGATGTTGAAGGTATGAGTGCTGACAAGTGGAAGCCATGATCTCTGGATAAGCGATTTTACTCAAACTTTGGGAAGTAGTTTTTGAGCCCAATCTTTCAGGATTTTTTTTTTTTAAATCACACATGAGAATTGAGAACGCGAACTTTAATTTGAGAGTTTGTAAAAGTCAAAAGCTCTACTCATTAGAAAGTTATGAGCGTTTCAAAATTAGACACTATCTCGCACTTAAAACTCTTCATTATTTTTATACTAATTTTAAGTGCAAAATTGTGCCTAATTTTTAAACTCTCATAACTTATGAACGAATTTAACTATTTACGTATGTAACCTCTCAAATAGAAGGTCGCATTCTCAATTTTCATTTGTAATTAACAAACATTTTTTGTTTCCGTTTGTTGCTGAGTTATAAAGCATGAAGCAACTTTAATAAATGATTACGTATTTGGCTTAAGTAGGGGTTATCTTGTAAAATTATGCCCGTTGGTCGCAAATATTGGTTCTAAACTTCATTTTCAGGTACCAGAATCTACTTTCCAAAGTTTAAGCAAATTCGCTTTCCTGAAATTCGTGGATTTCCCTTGTGAGTATAGCAAGCGTAGTCTGCCAGTCGGATGCTAGGGCGTTTAGCGTGGGCGTCGCTTGAAAGATGTAATAAAAATGAGTAAAGTCACGTGATAGATACAAAACTGAATTTTTTTTAAACAATTTAATGAATGTGAAACACAAAAAAAACTATCTGCCAATCGTTGAATGTGGCAAACCTTTTGGCAGACAAATTTGAACGTGTCAAGAAAATGAATAGATTCACGCGATAGTCACAAGGCTGAAATGGTACGTACTAGTAGTTTATTTTATAAACAAAAAAAAATAATTGTCTGCCGGTCCGGAGGTGAGGCTAATACCTTGACAGACAAGCTTGAAGAGTGCAACTATTCGGTGTTTACGCACGCGTCTACTCACTGCAGGGTCTTATTTTAGAGCAAAATTTTCTTTTTTACTCATAAAATATTATTTAAATTATTATAACAGTACACTTTTATGTTTTTGCTTCCTCAGAGAGGAATCTTTGTATCGGTGATAAAATTTTTTTCCAAAAATGTTTAAAAACATTTTTTAACATTATTGGAACAAATCATTCACTATTTTTGAGAAAATTGTTTTTCGTGTCTGTATGGATGTGTGTGTGTGTGTGTTTTTTTTTTGCGTACACGCACACACATACTCACGCACACGCATCTATACAGGCACGTTCCACATCCACATTTCAAGAAAAATTCGCAGGGTACTGAATAAAAGATGACGATAAGAGCTATCGAATTTAGCATAATATAATTCAGTACCATAGGCTTTCACTAAGTTTTCTAGAATATTCGATATTCTTTAAAGCTTATGCAGAAGCAATAGTGCTGGAGTAAATTATTTTTGATTCTGGTTTCGAATTATTCTTAAAAAATAGCGCAAAGGAAACCGTTTGATCGATCTAAGGGGATGAAGTTAATACCATTTTTTGAACCTTTAAGTCGTCCCAAGCTAATAAAAAGTCTATGGCGGTCGTTTCAGTGCTGTAGAGAGCGAAATGATTCTTCTTAGTCTTGTACCCTTATAAAAAAAATTCAACAAAAGTATCGTAAAGCTATTTTTTTATTAACTATTCTAACTTAAGAGAATACATTAGTGACAAAGCAAAGATGTATTACTTCCCTTTAAAAATATACGCCACTGAATTATGATTTTTAGTATTCCAGGGTGTCAACTTTGTCCTATGAATTTTATATGCTTCCTTCACTTAAAAAGAATGAATTTGTTTTCTTTCATTCTCTTTTCGAGTACTTTTTAACGGCACGCGGTTTATGCGTTTCCGTTCTGGATAATTTTCTGTGTATCATCGGTAGTCCCCTTTAAGACGACGTATCACTCCATATCTATTACGTTAACTTATCCCAGACTTTTAATAAAATTTAATATTTCAGAAGGAATGAAAATAAGGAGACAATGTAGTGGAAGTTATAAATATCATGGAAGATTCACATAAACATTTTTAAACTACTTACAAATTAATAACAGGGTAAATAAATAAGACGTATAGTCTGATTAAATAATTCATTGCAATAAATAGTGTAAAAAGGTGGAGCTACTGTATAAGGTTCTAGTAGCCTAACAATTAATATTTTATTATATAATAATTTATCAATATTTAGACTTAAGTTATACTATTTATCACACATTCAAATTCTAGAATAAAACATCGATTGTGGTACTAGGGCAAGTGCGTCAGTTATCGTGCCTGTTTTACTGATCGTGTCTTTGGCGTACTTTTTCGCAAAAACAATAAATTTTTTTACCACTCCGTGGACGAAACCAAATGTTGTGCGCAGGCTGTTACAAGATTGCAATAATCGTATGATACGCACAGGAAAAACAGGTAGGCAAAGTCATGTTTCGCGCACATCGTGGTAAAAAATTATAGTTCTACTAGTATCGAAATTGCACCTTGTATGAATAAACATTGTACTTACGCAACAAGGGCGCTCAGGTTATCTAGACTCGTGTGATTGTCATCCTCACTTCGTTCGGGTGGTAAACTTCCCCCTCGCCGAGATAATCATTTTCCCTCACTAGTTGCGTAATGTACTATTAAACGTTGTAAAGAGGATGAGAAAACAATATTGCTGATAAAAAGCCATGAATGAAAATCCATTGATTTTCTCTAGAAATCAATACAAAATCTCGGCATAACTGAGTCGGTCGTCTGTTTAGGGTACGGTAACTGACAAATTTACCCTAGAGCCTTATTCTTTAAACAACATCCGTACTCATCAAAGGTTTTCAAAACCAATAATACAACTATTTTTAAAAATTCTAATTTTGATATGAAGGCGTAAATTAAAAATATTAGATTATCTTTTATTCCATAGGTTTAAGAATTTTAATATATATCTATTTTCTAATAGTCAGATCAAGCACAATACCTTAGTATACATTTGGCATAAAAGAAATATCTCAGATATATCTGGTAAACTAAAAAAAATAGCGTACTCAATAAAGTCTTAATGTTGATGTAATTTCATTAAGCAGGGACTTTTGAATGTTATGTCGATAAAACGTAAAAAGTAGTTTGCTAGGTACTAAAGAATGTATCGCATATATATGTATACATATTTACACTTCATAATAAAAAAAAAAAACGAATTTTCACATTAACAAAGTATTGACTTGTCTCCTAGTTACTATTTCTCTGTAATCAATTATAACGGTTCCTAGACTATTGAGACACTATACGAAATACTGAAAAACACATTTAACTTTATACACAGCCCTTTGGTCGAGCAGAAAATACAATCGATCCCCGTTGAATAAACGGCCACACATGAGTATATAGTCATCACAATATATTAGCACAATATATTTTTAATATAGTTTTCTTGCATTGTAATTTAATGAATATTAAATTATTTGAATATTATATGAATATTAAAATATTAAATTATTAATTGTAGGTTATAAGCAAATACATTTGAACTGTTCTGAAAAAGGTTAAACGTAAAACTATATATTGAGAGTATAATGTATTTATCTATGTATAACATTACAAACATACAGGCCCATATCCAATTGCGAGATAAACGTAAAAATTAGGATTTTAAATATACAATACACTTATTTCTTTGCGAACAAAACACTAGTTAAGAGACGTCGACCTCTATAAATAATGAAATGTTTGTGATTTTTATTTTTACAGATGTAAGGTCGTCATCTCGAAATCTAGTCTCTACGCGAAATCAGCAGAGCATTACTAAAATGCTTTTGCTTATTAGCACAGTGTTCATCTTATTAAATCTACCGAGGTAAATATAATCCTACAGTTCTTTGTTATTAAATTATTAAATTACATAAAAATACCCTGATTCCAATTTTTGTAATGAAATTGTATGATTTGTGTGTAGGCGTAGATAATAACGTATTTTCCAATAAAATATATCAGATTTACACAAATGCTTGTAGCCTCAGGAGTTCGAGCTGCCCTTCTAATTCTTTGTGACACTTTTTTAAAAGAATTTAACTTACTTTTATTCCAACTTGATAAGTACTTGATAATAAATTAATTTTTCAATATTAGTATAATGCATATTTTGACGGCCATGAAAACTAAATTTTTACAGAATTTCATTAAATGATAAAATTGTCATAGTTTAATCATATTGAGTTAAACAAAACTTACACTGATACCTTTAGAATTTGCTTATGGCTTTTTCTGGATTAAAAAAAATTATAATGAAACTATATTAATTTATATTATGGCTTTTAATGCAATATATAAAACAAGCAAATTAGCACTAGGTTAAGGACGGCAGTTACTACGACCTTTAACAGACAGCAGAAGCAATTTATTGTTGAACATATTTTTATTAATTAATTGAAATATTGTTATCCGGTTCATTTTTACAATTCTTACAAAACTTTATTAGACTAAGCATTTGCTGTTACTCTAATCGATAATACGTGTATAAATATTAAATTTAATTGCACCTAAAAAAAGCAGTTTCTTGATTAAAAAGGTATAATTTGAGTTAAACAGTTCTTTCAACATCTTATATAATTTAAAACGTCGTGGGAAAAAACTTTGGACATAGATCTATTTAATGAAATTCGCCTCGGGGAAATATTTATCAAGGAATCATACTCGTGTAAATTTTGGTTCGCCAAGCTGTAGGAAGCTATCCGCTATTAAATTAGGCGGTTATCCTTTTCGGAAAATATTTTTATTTTCCAAAAATACGTGCATATATCGAAATATTATTTTTTTACGCAATCACACAGATTTGATCTAAAGGGTCGATCCTGCACAGCAGCGCGTATGTTAAATGGAGTAAAGAAATGGCCACCAAGTTGTTGTCCGTACGCGATTAAGTGACTAACTAAAACATTTTCTTTTCTTTTCAGCTATGTGATACGACTGTGCGTCTTTTTCTTCACGTTGGCACGCAAAGATACACCCGCGTTGCTGTGGTGCCTCCAGCAGTTTTTCATGCTACTGTATTATACGAATTTCAGTATAAATTTCTTATTGTATGCAATGTGCGGAATAACGTTTCGACGTTGCTTGGAGCAACTTTTGCGCAAGGTCCTTAAGAGTCTAACCAGGTATCACTGTAATCCACAGCGATATATTTAGCTAGCGTTTAGGTACTCAAGGTCACTGAGAAGTCGCACGGAAACGGTCGGTATGGAGACACTGAGAGTGCGTTCGGAGTGTCCTCAAATGTTAGAAAGCATCGAGTGAATTTTATTTGTAAATTATATATTTTGTAGGAATAGAAATTGATTCACGCTCTTTTGCATTCAATTCTTTCGTTAAGAGCCATGCCATTCAATTTTTATACAAAAAATCTACAGTATTATATATAAACTAACCGTTTAAGCAGTGCAGTTCCTGTTGAAATCTAACGTCAAAGGAAAAACAATATTGTATTTGCATCAGAGTTTGTTTCAGTCAAACGTTTAAGTTCTTTGTAGAAAAAAACACAATGGAAAAGAATTTTGTGACTCTCAACATCATAACATCTATTACAATCGCAAAGTCCGTTTTTTGAAGAACTTGAAAAGAGTATGATTATTTAGTTTTTATAATTTATTGATAAGAGTGTCTAATACTAGGTAGCGTTTAAAAAAAAAAACATTTTAATATTTTACGTCTAGAAGTTTTGAGTACGATGGACCATTTGATGCTACGATTAATCGTGGGAAAAATCTAATGCTATTATATTTAATTCACTTCTTCAAAAAGTGAATGTAATTATACATCATCATCATGCGTCAATGGCTTTTAATTATTACATAATACAAATTGGTTCGTTTTATACTTTAAATACAAAATCTTATTGTATATATATATAGATTAAATAGTACGTCAATTACTATAAATGTTTTTAAAAGTGTAATTTTGTAAGTAGTAGGTCCTAAAGTAGTTTCTACAAATTATTTAATTATTTAATAAAATCTTAACAAAAGATTACTATGTGTAAAGTGAAGGAGAATAATAATTCTTTTTGTGAGTCATTAATGCATTAAATTTAATGAGATATCTTTAATGTAGGAATATATCTTAATACTTACTATAAACAAGGCTAATTGCTACAACTCAGACAATTCGGTCATCGAACATTCTTTGGAAGTTTTTACATATTATTTTGATATTTATTTATTTATTTATATTTAATTTGGTATATTAAAAACAAAATATAGTAATGAGTTATTAAGTGTCAGAATTGAAATACTAAAATAAATATTTGGTAACTAAAGAACGCAAGGCCGTGTTAAAGTACAAAACAACTATTGTATTAATTGTTCATAATCCCATTACTGGTAGAATAAAAACTAAAATTAGAACCAGACGTTTCTTCGTATAGTGGCTTGATAATTACGTAGATTGTGCGTTAACTGTCTTGCACAAAAAAAGATTTCGTACATTATCACAGGAGAAAAAAGATTTATAATTTTATAAGTAAGTCTTTACAGTGGTACCCGGAATTCTATTTTTTTAAACTTAAAAATTTCCAATTCTAAACAGACTCTAAAATTAGTTTTTCATGCCAAATACATAGTTAAGTAACAGTTGTAATATTGCAATGGCTATATAATTATTTTTTGTACATAAATTATAAAATACTTTCCTGATAACCCTTTCATAATAAGTTACGATGATTGATAAATAATAGTAAACAAATTAAATTTCATAAATTGGAATACAGTAAATGTGATAAGAATCACACTCGACTTAATACTTATAGCAATATTTTATATAATATCTAAACACTTAAATTATATTAAAAGTTTTTATGAAAAAATCTTGAAAAGTTGTTTCTTTAAAGATTCAGTTGTGTATTTGATAATAACAAGCAATAATAACGCATATGCTCTCTTTCTATTTTGCTGATAATTGAATATTTTTGAAGTAAAGAAGTTCCATATATATTCTGTTACGAAATAAATCGATAAGAGAATTTTTTGCCCTTCCAAAGGATGTATCTACAGGCACCACGTAAAATAAAAATATATTTACATAATGTATAATAAATGATACCTATGACTATTTAAATTTTGAAATTTAGAATTGGCATCCTCACTATTAAATTATTTAAAATAAAAAATTCTTTACACTCACTGTAGGCAGCACTAGTATTAAATGAATTTATAAATTAACGATAGCTAATATTTGTAGATTAAACCATGTATAACTTGAAATCATTATTTTAAAATTTAAATATAATATGAAAAGGAAGCTAGTAATTCAGGGCATTGAAAAATTATCTATTCAGATAGTTTGTGAGGCGTAATATGAAATGCATGTATATAAAAATGGAAAAATTGAGAGGGAATAAAGTGATATAGAAGCCAAGAGAAACTTTTTCCCACTTAGAGAGTAAGTGGTAAGTAAGAATGTTGACGACATATCGAATCGGAAAGTAAGCGAGTTCGGGGATCGATACTGCATATGATGATGAGTTATTTTCTCATTCTTTTCTCCTCAGTACATTGTTACCGTGTTCGCGATCTCATTGGGCACTGTAATTCCGAGGAGTTGGGCATGAGCAGACGCTAATGAAATTACATACGAAGGGTGGCTCAGCCCTATTAGTGCTTCTATTTCTTTTCGTCCTTTCTTAGCTCCGTCAACTTTAATGGGATTTTTTCTAGTAAGTTGCTTTTATTGAACATCAGGAATAGTCGAAGAAGACACCCTGCGTCCATCCATATGGACGTATTATTTCGAAATTTTATCTTATCTAGCTTAACGCACTTTCATGTGATTCTGATGTATTTTAATGCCAATTATTTTTCATGAGACTCTTTTCATGTATCTATAGGAGACAGCTTTGCTTCGAATTTTATACATATATGTATATATGTACGTGTACTCGAATAATATCCGAATCATATTAATTATGAGGAAAGATATCGATATATATATATATTTCAAGTAAACCCCCCATAACCATTATCGGATAAAAATGACAACCTTTCTCGAAATGCTGGACGCGTTATGTTAATTGAAAGTATAAAAAAACGATTTATGAGATATATTGAAGATTTAAAAATCAATAATAAGACTGTATATGCGACTAGAAGGTAAAAGTGAGTTAAAAAATCTCAAAAAACTATATTATCATACAGACATCAAATAATATAATACAATTCAATTACATAACTTTTGCACAATTCAAGATTGAGATATCTTGTTAAAATCTTTTCAGAAAGTTTTCTGGGCTTTTTTCGCGTAACTTTTCTTTACTTAGTGTCCAATCTCGACTATGCTGTCTTCTTGCAGGATAAAATAAACATGAAAATAAATGGTTCTAAGAGGAAAAAAAAAATATTTGAATATATCAAATAGTACAAGTAAAACCAGTACAATACGACAACTTTTCCAGTGAGAAATATTTTGTTTCCTATATAGATTTCAGTATATTTAGAAAACGATGAAGGATGGTAATTCAAAAAATATAAACATAATAAGCCGCACCAATATTCATTATACAGTTTTATTACAATGTTTATACTAAAAAATTTTTAAACTCTTTTCATTACTTCACGCTTTTTACTATGGGCATAACGTTTTTTTTTTTTAAATACAGGATAAAATTAATAATAATAGTCAATTACGTGCGGGTGAACAAATCTTATAGATTAAAAAATTAACATTATTTGTACATCAGAATTACAAAAAGCTATTCATTTATAAAAGTAGATTGAGAACACTCGCGCTTTGAACAATGTCGCCATGTGGGTGGAATTCTAGCTAGGATGCTTTCAGGCCATTTCCACCTTATTTACGTGCTTTATAGAAAGCATATCCGTATACATAGGCGCGCATAGTCTACACAATAGGTGTACAAAGAAGCGACCTTCACAGGTCAAGAAAAGGAAAATGCTGTCATCGTTCTTGGTATGATTATCTGAGCGAGGGAGAAGAATAAAGGAAACCTTAAGAGCTATAGATTACATTAAGATTTCTCCGTTGTTCTTATATTTTTCTAACTTTCAGGCATTCGCGATCATATAGATTTTTCATTAATCGGAATTTCGAAACAATAATTCTTCCATTCTTGAGATAAATCCAACTTATACATATATCCTCTACATTTCTTACCTTATACATATAAGTATAAAAGAAGAACGTTGACTGAAATACTTGTGTCCAACAATAATTAAATTACCTTAAGTAGCATATACCTTTTAAGAGATTTTAGAATTTTCTCGATAAATAAATACTTTATGTTTCATTTTTGACTTAAACAGTTTCTTCATTAGAAAATATATATTTTTGAAATGTATTTTTGTACAGCTATAAAGTGGACTTTGACGAAAAGAAATTTTTTTCTAAACTGCGACGTATCCTTCTTTTTTTTTAATATGAAAATTGTTCATAGTGAAGAAAAATAAATTAATATTACCAGCTAAAATATAATAAATTAGAATTTCAAAGAATCGTATAATATCTTTGAAAATATATCGGGTTTACTTCGTATAAAATGAATATTTTTACACAACCCTCGAAAATCAAGAATTGTTTCATATTTAGCAACTAATCATACTATAAAAACTTTCGAACGTGATTAAAAACTGTGCTGAATGATTAAACGCTTGTATGGATAATCTCTACTCTACTGGTTCACTATATATGTACTTGTATCGTGTTTATGTCAACGAATAACCAAATATGTACTTAAGATCTTAAGATCTTAAAAACGTTTTTCAATTAGTGTTTCTGCCTATGGCAGTGCGAAAGTTATAAGAATATGCCCATACTACTTCTTTCATTCATGACTCAAGAATATTAAGATTAAATAAACCATTTCTAAAGTTAATGTGTTTATCGTACAAATAATATTAGGATATTCTTAAAAATAATATTTTATTAGATAACAAAATATAATTGTTTTTAAGTAAAAAGCTTATCACGCGTTAATAAAGTTTTTCTCAAGCAATTTTAATATTTTATCAAACATTTGTTCTTTTTAATAGAAAAAGAATCAGAATTTTCAAACAATGTAAGAGTACTTAAGGAGTATGCACATACCTACCTTTAATAAAATTGTAAGTCTATCATTTAGTGTAAGAAAAGATATTTAATTTAAAAAATATTAACTTCATTATATGAAGGAAAAGGTATGAAAAAAAGACAGAGTTGATCATTTTCTTTGCTTAATACAAAGTAGAAACAGGCAAGTATAAAAGGACACTGATTTTTAATAAAGTTTTCATCAACTTTCCTTTCAAGTAAAGAGGCCAAATTTCCTTTAATTGAATGTCTTTTGACGTTCTAAAGAATGTCGTAGGTTTCGTATCGTGCCTCTTTTTATTCCAATCTCGTGGGTATTCTCCCTTAGATATTTTAAATGATTGATAGGTAATATGAGTTTCATACACATAATATATTTGAATGTATAAAATACCTTTCAATTTAAAAGAAGAATGCTCACGGGTAATGCTAAAAATCCTTGAAATTTGAATTGAAGATGTAACCTCTCTAACCTGTAGTCATCAAGAGAATAATAGGACATGAATTTTGAAAAAAAAATTGATATCCTAAGGTAGCGGGAACATAAAAAAACTCTAGTCATACATTAAAAAAACTTGACTATACGTTTTTTTCCATGATACCACTACCTTAGGATGTTCATTTTTTAAATTCATGCTTTTTTATTCTCTAGATGATTGTACAGGTGAGGAAGGTAACTTTTGTACGAGGGGGAGGATGGTCCCGACTTAAATAAATATGTTTAGTTCGTTTCTTCTCATGTCACACAGTAATTAAAATATAAAATATAATAAATGTTAAAAAAAAATAATAGAAAAGAAAGAGTGCCTCGCCGCAGCAGATGAACTTGTTGCTCTGCATAAGCCGCGTGCACGGCGATCGTAGAGGATCGTCCGGAGACGCAGATTTCCCTTCACCGACAAAGTCGATAAAAGAAGGGGACTCGGAGCAGAGGAAGCGTATAAAGACTTCCCTGAAGACGACAGGCTATAGAGGCACTCGTCCGTACAAAAAAAAAAAAAAAAAAAAAAGAAAGTGTATATTATATACGGATGATTATTATAGCAACGAGTAAAGTAGTTTTTAAAACAAAAGCGCGATGTGAAGAGAAGCGGACGAGGCAGCGCTTCGTGTTTCTTCATTCTTCATCTAGACACGAGAGAAACCACATCAACCTTTGTAATCATATCAACAAAAGAAAAAGTAATTCAGTCTAATTAAATTTTGAAGGATTTTTAGCATTGCCAGTGGACATCCTCTTTTGAGAACAATCAACATAAGATTTAAAAATCTTTTTGTATTTGGTAGATTTACAACGCGTAATTAAGGAGGTTTTTTCGTAAGAATTGGTATCCAAGGTATGATTTCTGTTTTTAATATATAAAAAATATTAAGTTTTCAGGCCCACTTGCAATGTTTGAAGGTATGTTAACTATAATAATTAAACCAAGAAATAAATTAATATTGAAATATCACGTGTAAAACAGTTAGCATATTTTCACATGGGTGAACTCTTCTTTAATGCTTAAACGGAACGATTAATGGACTTCGAAAGTCCACATTTTTGTGGAAAACTAAATACTTATTTAATCCTTTGATTGGCGTAGAAACTGAAAATAACAAAGATTGAAGATTACACATATATCTTTGAAAAAATACAAATAAAAACATTGTCAAAAGTACCTATGTTGTTCTTGTATTTAAATAAACACATTGTAACATTGAATAATACTTTAAATTACCTCATATCTAAACATGTTCGAATATAGTTATTCGCTTGACTAATTAGTTATGAAAGAACCTCCTTATGAGTAAATAATGAATGCGTGCTTTGTTCTGCTTTTGTTAGTTTGTTATATTGTACATAATAAATTGTAAATAAGGCACAAGATACATATTGTAAATAATTATATATTTTAATTAAAGGAAAATGTATGTAATATATGTGATAATAATCTAAAAATGTATTAAAATAATGAATAAATAAATAAATAAATTTTAAAAAATGCTTGCATTTCTATTTTACATTGCTTTCATGAAATTCTATAAATTTTCATTATTAGTTTCGAATGTTTGTTCGTAATGAACGTAATCAGTTATGAACTAAAACGTATTAAAAATATTATACGCTTAACAAATTGGTAGACAATGCATTTTAAAATAGTAGATTACGCCAGTAGGAAGGAAAAGACTTGGAGAATCCAAGGATGGGGCGAGGGTGGCAAACACGAGGTCTTGGCTGACTAATTTACCTTCCGAGTAGCGTATTTTTCCTTATACCAGCACCGAAAATGCACATTTCTTGCCTGGGCGCCAGGAGGGAATGTGGCACTTTCGGTACAGGTAGATAAGGAAAAATACATAAAGTTGCAACTGTATAGGAAATAAATACTTTTACATCGTATAAGTAAATATCTAATTTATACTAACTATTTCTTTTATTCTGTAAATTTCTTCTGACCTTCAATAAATAATATGTTTAAGTAAAATTTTATGAGATTTCGTATAGTAACGAAGTCCATATAATGGGGAATCCTAAATTTGTCTTAAACCTATATAATTAAAAATATTAATGGGAACATAATAGTTAGTTTGTATTAAAAAGTAGAAGGCTGCTTCCTGCAGATTTCTATAATCAGCTGAAAAGTCTGAGTGAAGGCCAGAAGAAAGATAATCGTCTTAATTATATTTAATGAAGTATAACCAGATTACAATTTTATTCATTCTATAGTAAAATAACCCTACAGTAAAATGATGCAAATAGCAGTAATGAGTAAGTAATGATCAGTA
Source organism: Megastigmus stigmatizans (assembly GCA_900490015.1). Lineage (NCBI taxonomy): Eukaryota > Metazoa > Arthropoda > Insecta > Hymenoptera > Megastigmidae > Megastigmus > Megastigmus stigmatizans. Next base: position 12,581 of record UELV01080258.1, on the reverse strand, counting down.
ATGAGTAGCATTTATAAAAAAGTCAATACTGTTCAAAGGAGTAGCCTCGGTTAAGATAATGTAAGAGGGTTTTTAATGAAATTTGAAACATTGATAGATTGATGTTTTAGGGTTGTTTACTTAAATTTTCTAAGAAGTTTGATGCCCATAAGATGAACAACGAGAGATTATGTGTCTTATGGAGAATCGCGGTTTGGTCATATTTGAGAGAGTTTCTACAATTTTTTTTTACCAATAGAATTCTTGATAATAGAACTATATCAAAAGGTTTTATGTGCACAGGGTATCTGTACGAATAATCATAAATAAGAATTGTATGATTGTAAGCTCTAACCTTCAATATTACTAACGTTTGACAACATCGCAACGCTCTACGTGAGCGATGCATTATCTGAAAATTCAAAGATACTTACCTCAACGCTACCACGCTTCTTTTTGAAGTTATAAATTTTTAATAAATTTAATTAAATAATTTTTACTGACATTTATAAATAGCAATCTCTTTTGACTAGGTAGCCGAGCAACTTGGGTAGAAACGAAAAAATGCATTAGTATAAAAAATTTTGAATAATATAAAAGTCGTTTAAGTTATTCATTGGTCGGTACGTATTTCGAAAGTTAGCCTCTCGCCGGAAAATGAAAAGGAACGCATAATCTGGGAAAGGAAGGATCCACTGAGCTGCTTTGTAAATGGGACGATTTCACCCCTCTATAACTTTCTTCGGTTCTCTCCCTTCCGTCAAGGAAAATGAAAAACGCGTCCACACAAATAAGGGGAGATTTATATATGCCGAGGTTCACGTACACGTTAAATCGGGCACATCCTTGTGTCTTAAAAACGGTTTGTTGAAATCGCAAATTTCCCTGCGGCAAGGCTTCGGGTTCTAATATCACTTTGCCAAGACGCCAATAGCAGAGCAAAAAAGAAAATAAGTACATACTTACTAAATCCTATTTCAAGAGTGAAAAACAATCTTTTCTAATTTGAAAAATATAAATTTTCTGTGCTTTTTTTGATACTCTAATACACCATTGCACGCAGAATGCTAAATACTACACGGTTAAAAATTTTGTGCATTTTTGTAGTTCGATAAATAATTATACAAGCATTGTGTTAAATGTATACTCTTATCTTGATTTATAAGGTACACAAATATTTACACAAAATATACTTGTTTTGTGTAATTGTATGAAACTACACAAATATTGTATAACTTTTTAGGTCTCAGCCTAAACACTATTTTTGTGTTTAAACGTGATTGGATTTTTAACTGTGTAATTCCAATAAATAAATGATTTTAACGTTCTAGTATTTTTTTTTCTTAAGAGAGAAAAAGAATTGAGCAAGCATCAGAGAATCAATATTTTGCAATTTATTTTATAAATGGAATGAAAAATTGTGACGTTTCGAGGGTCTTACAGTACTAATTCCAATAGTGTTTATCCCTTTATCAAATTTTTCGATGCGATGAATTATAAAAAAATTGTCAAATTTCTCAATCTTCATCTGTACTGTAACTGATGAAATATTCGCGCCTATTGTATCAGTATTCATCTCACGCAAATAATAGAATAGATTTTTCATGAAAATTAACCATCCCACTTCCATGGATTCAATCAATATTTATAAGGCTCAAGAAGTGGAAGCCGGCGAACCATAGTTACCAATAATTACAGTTTCAAAATTTTTTGCATTAAATTTTCAACATTTCTCTCTCTCCCGCCTCTGTCTCTCCCCCCTTTCTCTTTCAATCTATCTATCTATCTAGCTTTTTTTTTAATGGACGACAAAAATTGCACGCTTGAGTGCCCAATTTTTTTTATTTTTTCGATTTTTAAATATATGTTATATCTACGAGCTCTTCGTTTTTGAGGCTCTATTCAGTTTTTTTATGGTTTAGTTGTTTGGATAACGTCGAAGAAGATCCATCGCATTGCGAATTTTCTTATTTGCCTCGAATGTTTATGGGAGTGAAATTGATACGTTGAAGAAATATAGCCCCTTATTGTTGCCAGTATCTATCACCGAGATTTTTTTACCTTTTAAATTTTTCCACCGCGACTATATTGTGTATAGAGAGCGTATAGAGAATCACACATGAATTGTTAAGAGACTTACGCTGTTGTTGGTAAGTCTTATTTATAAGTAAAGTAAATTTTGTTCATAAGTAAAGTGTAACGTATTTTTTTTTTTAAATATTATCTGCCGTATTGTACAGTTGCCGTTTAAATTAGAGTTTTTATCGCTTTATCTACTATTTTATCGACTATCGGGCAAAAATATTTTGGACTTAAAATATCAAGTTTTTTAAAAAAAGTGCATGATCTTTTGGGATTTTTTTTTAAAAACTTGTTGTTGTAAGTCCGAAATAGTTTAGCCCGATGGTTGCAATACTGATAGAACGTGGCATAAATACCTACCTTTTAAAGCTTCGCTGAGATTTTTCAATTTTATTTATTAAAAACCAAGATATTGTACTTGCTGAAAATAGTCTCAAATACTTAAGACAACTACCATTTTGAATTTTTGCAATATACGATATGATAATAGTACATTTCGACACGGGGGCGGAAGAGGATTATTTCACTCACGAGACGTTTTTCGGCCGAGCGAAGCGAGCGAAGCGAGGAAAATTCGAGTGAGGGAAAAATCCTCTTACGCCCTAGTCTCGAACCGTATTTTTCATCACGAGAGCCGTAAAGTCGCATCAAACATGCGATTTTGTGGTTAGAGTGACGAAAAAGTTTTTTCCATATATCTAACTAATGACACTATAAATTTTATCTCTTAAGCCTTTATTTAGTTTTTTAGTTGGCTCTGAGAGATTTTTAGAGGCCGAGATGTCACAATTTGAAGAAAAAAACTCATGTTTTGAGATTTTCATAGATTGCTTCAATATAAGAATTTAGAGGTTGGTAGCTTAACATGAAATCAAAGCTTGAAAAGCAACTTTTCTAATAAAATTAGTGCGGATAATGGCAAAAATTCTCGTATATTGTATCACTCGGAATTACTGAGTTTAGTACAACTTGAAGTGCAATATCTTGGTTTCTAATCAATGAGATTAAAAAATTGCAACGAGGTTCTAAAGGATAAATATTTATGCCACATTCTATCAATATTGCAACCACCGGACAAAACTATTTGAGACATTAAAAACCATGTTTTTAAAAAAATCCCAAAAAATCTTTTTTCGAAGAATAAACTATAACTTTTTCACATCAACTTTTAGACAAATTTTAGTGACGGCGAATGAAGATGAGATTTTGGGCTATTGGAAACGCTATGCATGGAACTTTTTCAAGACATTTACATCTAAAGTAACAGCGTCAAAACGTGAGATAAAAAAATGACCATTAAGAACGAAATGGATTAAAAAACTATCTACCGTATATAAATAGATGTGGAGTTATCATGTGATCGCTGTAAATAGCTATATTATATTGTAATGACAATTTTAGTGTATAATATTCAAATGAAATTATCGTTCCTTGTGTAATAACTATTAATGAGGTGACTCGATCAATCTTCATGGAACTAATGAAATGATGAATAAAAGGCAATTTGTTTAAATAAACATTTATTGCGCGACGATTCAAAGGCCTATACCGTATGCCTTCCTCTTCAGGCTCAATTTCTAAATTTAAACATAACTATTTAGTGTCGCTGGAATTCATCAATATCGCGAGAAAGAATTTAATTTTCGGCACTTCTCCTTTCCATCCCGAACCTCGTGAAAAGCATAGTAAGTATTATGGAACCTGTTCTTCACGAGGTCCGGGAAAAGATTGTATACAGTTATATAGTATCTGAACATAGTTATGTTTAAACTTAAAAGTTGAGCCTGAAGAGGAAGGCGTTATAGGTCTTCGAAACGTCGCGCAATAAATGTTTTTTTAAAAAATTGCGATTTCATCATTTCATTGGTTCCATGAAAATCGATCGAGTCACCTAATTAATAATTTTAGTGTAAGTTGACTATCTTATTATATTTTTGTATTTATTTTGTAATAATGTAATACCCGTTTAAATTAATAAAATTAAAATTAAAGAATAAAAGAAAAGAAAACATTTCAATAAAATATACTAAAAACCAAAAAGTATTATCATTCTACAGAAAAAAAATATTGTTACTGATATTTTCATTTTTAATGCTACTATGCGCTTATAAAATTTTAGACATTCTATGTACTATAAAGATCGCAATTACGTACTCATTAGCGAATCCAAAATACGTGAAAATGGTGAATACGAACCCTAGTTTTTCCAGAACCAGTTGGGCCGACTAACATCAACCCATGCCGAACAATAGTGGTTTCGTACAGCTGAATAACTTTATGTACAAATTCTGTAAAGGAAAAGTATTATTAAATTATATGATTGCTGCTGATAAAAACAATTATCTATAATATAATTGAATATGACTCTAATATTGTTGAACGAATTGGAAAGGAGGATGCCCACGGATGAAAGTAATTGTGCCCCTCACGGGGAACCTTAGTTAACTGTATGATGGTATAGATTACAAAATAAGAAACATTTTCCAAAAAAAATTAGCTGTCTAACATCTAACATGGATAGTATATCTGTAGACCTATAAGATAATTAGAATAGTTCCCAGTACAGCCAGACATTAATATCTATAAATGTACTCTACTTTAGCAAGATATCTCAGTTTCCCTTTGGTCTAAACAGCTAATTATTTTGGAAAATGTTTCTTATTTTGTAATCTTTACTGTAAAATATATTGCAATCATACAGTTAACTAAGGTTCCCCGTGAGGAGCACAATTACCTATATCCGTGGACATCCTCCTTTCTGTAAATAAGGTAAAGTACCCGAACTCGGGACAAAACGCTAATGTAGCAAATTTCAAGTGATACTTTCACATAAACAATTAGTATTTATGAAATTCTTTTTTTTTCTTTAAAGATCCGCCTTTTTTCCTCCGCCTATCACAAAAAAGAAACTACGGAAAAAGTTAAGAATAAATAAAATATAGATAAATAGAAAAAGTTGTTTTGCTGCAATTTCGGGACCATAAAGCGAAAAGCAGGTAATTTGGGACATGCATGAACCTTTTGTGAGAAAACTGATTTTTACGTAAGACAGGTCTTTTTTTTTTTGATATTATAGTATTTATATAATAATTTCAAACAAATAAATGATATATCTCATATTTATTGCCATTTTCACGCATTTATTAAAAAGCTTAATAAATAATTTAATAACATCACTATAATTACATTTTCTATAGTTGGTTTAGCAAATGTATTAGACTGTACCTTTATATTTTGATTTATACACTTTTACTTTTTTATTTTTTATTTTATATGTCCCTTTCAGGTGGAGTTAACATTAGAATTTTATCAAATTTCTTTTAATTATTTTTTTTTATGATACAAGAAAGAGAATACAATTATAAAAAAATTAAATTACATAATAATAATTTATAATAATTTATAATAAAAGTAGGTAATATTATTCATAATATGTTTTTTCCTATGAAAAAGTTTCTGCGGTATAGGTTCTTGTTCAAATTTAACATAGGATAGTAGCTGGCTCAGCGTTATGAAATTTTATATTCTTGCAAAGTACTTTACTTCCATAAATATTAGTAAAATCCGTTTTTGGAATAAAATATTTTAAATAATAATAATAATAAAGAAATGTTTAACCAATCGCAGGCAGCTACGATTATCTAAAACTATCTAAAACTATCTAAAACGATCTAAAACTTTTAAAAGTTGAACATTGAATAAGGGTACTCTTTCAGAGCAGAAATTGAAACGTTATGTTATTAATACATCCAACTTTTTATGACATAAAGATAAATGTGCTTGAAAAAAGTTTTAACATGCTTGATCAATTATAACATTACTAAGAATGTTTCACATTTAGGTTGTCCAAAATAAGATACATAGAGATAGGATAGAAAGATGATGGTAAATACGGGGCAAGTGCCTGATTTTGTCATATTTACATTTACATTGAAATTCGCGTAAGTAAATCGGGACTTGCGATAGATATACACTTAATTAATATTTACGAGAAAACTTTTTGAAGTGTATATTACAGACTGAAGTTAGAGATAGAGATAACAGTATATTAGTAACGTTTATCGTAAATTGCAAAAATTTGGCTAGAATCGAGTTTTGAGAAATTTTTGTCCGAGATTTGAAATCTGTAAAATGGATGAAAACTTCGAAAATTTTAATATTACTTTTTTAATAGCAATATTTTATTAAATATATATTTTTAAAATAAAAATTCTATTGACTTTGGTACCAAAATTGCAATTTACCTTATGTATACATGTGCAATTAAATAGTGAAAAGAAGAATTTACCAAGAAGTTCGAAGGCACATCGCCGTGGCTAATAGCGTTGATATCCGCATCGCTGATCGAATCACGCGATCACGGATAATGTGGAGGAGAAGAAAAAGAAAATGTTCATACGAGTCTAGTGAACGAAAAGTAAAGGAAGAAGCAATTGGGGATTCAGATATTGGAAAAGGTAGGCATCAGCGCCGAGTCGAGTATTACTCTATAGAGAGGTAAGAGAGCGCATGCGTTCAAGCAGAGAACATCAATCATTTCCGCCATCGCTTTGCTTTTTCAATAAGTGCTAGACATCCGACCCTTTTATCACTTTTTGATAGAGGTGGATTCTCGATACACGGGGACAAAAAATCGACGTCACGACCCATGTGATATGATGCATGTAGGCAAGATTCTAAATTAAAAGAGCTCACTCGATATTGATTGAACTGCTCGGAGCTAATTAATATTCTAGAATCATATTTTAAAAGCGGCGTACGTTACTTTTCTTCCAACAATTACATTTATTTTCTGGATTGGTACAGTGGACAGTCAAGAGAAATGATTGGAAATTGGAGAAAAGTTTAATTATTTTTCTAGACCCACTCGTCGTTTTTCATTACAAATCTTGGAAAGACTTTTTGAGCAATTAATTCTAAAGTTTATTTCATGCGAGTTCATTGTTGATGGATAAATTTGATCATATCCGGACTTATCAAAGTTTTGGAGCGTCTACTTTATTTAGTGCGAGCTTCGCCCAAGGAGAAAACACTGTTACACAAGCGGTATTCAGCTCACGTAAAAACCTCGGGAATAACGAAGATTCGAGGCTTCGTAACATAATTGTACAAATAAAAGATTTGAACTCGAACAGTTATTTAGAAAATGGTATATCGTAAGTGGAGCGATTCATGGGAAATGATATTTTATTTTCAGTAATACTATTTGAATACTTTACTTCGATGTAGATTAATTATAGAATAAAAATATACTACCCTCCACCACCTTAACATTTTTAAAAGACTGAAAGGTCATTAGGCTTCGTTATAAATAAAAATTTATTATACGAATATAAAACCACAATAAGAGCACACCGTGGTGTCTGGTTTTAGTTCAAATGCTGAGAATTGGATTATCAATTCAAAATATTTATTTAACCTTTACAGGGCTGGCATGGCCACTTTAGTGGTCACTTAGGGAGGGGGTAGTTCACCTGGGCATGTTGGGTCTACTTATAAATGAATTAACCATATCTGAAATATCGATTTTGAACTGAAAAATGCCGGCCCTGTAAAGATTAATCTCCGAAGCAAGGTGCGAAAGGATTAATAAACAAATGATTGAATACCTGGAACATCTGCTAATCCCTTGCTTTTACATGTTTTTCTGATAGCAGCAAGCAGCATTTCGTAGTCGATGGCTTTTTCTTTTACTCTTGGAAAAAGATCGGAAACAATTCCTAAAATGAAATTAAGATAAACGTTTCTTAATATGTTTATATTTATATATTTGTATTTATAATTTTTTTATGCAAAAAATGCAAGTTTAAAAATTGAGTTAATAGCGTACATTACTGTGCATTTATATCATTGGTTTACGTTGTACAAACCATTAAACAAGATTAGATCATCTGCCAAAAATTTTGGCACGTTAACATCTCTTAAAGATCTCAAACAGATCTGTTGCTCGTCCATGTCCTTTTGTTCGCGCTTTAAAATTCCAGCGACTGCTATAACTGTCTTTACAGATCGCATTCCAAAATCGTAATGATCCTTCATCATAAAAGTATAAGAAAGTATAAGATATAGATATTTACAGTTTACGTATGCCAAATAATTATTGAGGAAAACGATATCGCACCTGTGCACTCAGCTGTTCGGAGCTCAACTTGAACGTTGCAGTAATTTTGGCGGCAAGAACTTTAGCCTCGCTAAAGCCACAGGAAAATAAGGAAATCTCAGCAATGAGAGCATAGTTGGGTACCATCATGGCAACCGGTCGAAAAAGAGCTTTCAGATTATCCGGAAGCTCTGTGCGACCTGCATATCCCGGATTCATGGTTATAAAAGCAGCACAAGAAGCTTTTAAGTTAATCTCGACTCCCTCGAAGAAAAACCTTTTGAAATTAAAATTGTTACAAGATTGTTTCATCGATTAATCTTATACGATGCTAGACGCTTTTTCAAACCGCATTTAATAATTGTATAAAGAAAAAAGAAACCTTTCAGCACCCATTATTTGAGCCTTTTGAATGGTCATAAGTTGTTGTGCAATGACGGATAGGACCTCGATGTCGATTCGATTAAATTCGTCGAAACACGCCCAGGCGCCGGAGCTTAGGAAATTGATAAATGTGTCGCATTTATTGGAGACGAAGAAAAATGAGTTTTAATAAAGGGGGAAAAAGCGTAAAGTCGTAATACCTAGCCAAGCCCTTGAAAAATTTGCCCATTGACATGAAATCCAATTGGTCGGAGCAGTTAAAAACGACGCACTGTATAGCGAAAGCTTTAGCAAGATCCTTGGTAGTTTCCGTTTTTCCCGTACCCGCAGGCCCAGCGGGAGCGCCACCGAATTTCAGATGTAAAGCTCCAGTCAGCGTTAGGTAGCATCGATCTGTCAGAGGTGTGATTACAAGTCGCCCGTTGTTGCCAAGATATTCGTACCTTGCGCAGCGTTTTATGTGAAACGGAATGTTGCCAAGCGCAACGAATCATGAAAGAAAAAACAAGTCAAGATGAAGGTATTAATTTAAAGAATTTTCCCTTAACGGGGGGGAGGAGCCTCTCCGATGCTTAGCATACTAACCCGTACTGGAATTCCGCATTGACGGCGCGCACTTTCAAGTCTGTATCGTTCATCCAGTAGTAGCGCAGCTGGGAGATCCAATCAAAATCATTGGCATTGGCAACATTACCCTCCACCAGCGTGGCAAGGACATCCCGCGCATGCACCTCGATCGTTATTATAGCCTCGAGCATCAATCTCTGAATTTCCGTTTGTTGTCCACGAACCAAATGTCGTAAATCATCGAGCTGAAGGGAAGATGGCCATTATAGAAGTCATCGATTAAGTGCGGCAATTCATGAGGTGAACGCGAATTGAGAGACGGCGATGGCCCAGTACTTGCGACATCATTACGGCGAAATAGTCTTTGAGTTCTCCGGCCATGATGGCCGCCTCGACATGGGCAGTCCAGGAAGCTTGGCCGACGCAGAGCGAAACCTGACCAGGCCACAGGAAGACCCACTCCCTCCTCGGCAGCGATTCGACGGTCTTGAGCGATTGGCTTATCTTGTAGCGAATGGTGTCTTTCATGGCGGTTTCGACCGTCCCCAGCCAATATTCCACGCTTCCTTCGGGGATGACCGGCGTCATGAGGACCACTTCCTCGCCCTCGGCCGAGTACATTCGCGTGATTGTCAAGTCGCTCTCGAAGCGCAGTTCCTTCATGTTCTCGAAGCACTTCTTCAAGTGGGGCTGCACCGCCTGAACGTTCTTCGCCTGGGCGAGTATTTCCAGCAGCTCGTCGTCGCTGAGGAAGAAGAAGCGCGGGAACAGCATTCGACGACTCTCGAGGTAATCGGCTAGGCCCTTTTGCACCACTTCCAGTAGATTCATGCACTCGCGCAGACTCTCCAGCAATGTTCTGTCCGGACATACCTGGATAATCTGCAATGGATCAAACGAGTGCCTTTAGTGCATGTTGTCGCCTGATACTTCTGGTATTTCGAGCATTCTATCAGCTATTTACGATTGGGTTTTCGGCCGCCTGCTTCATTATCCGTCGCCAGTTACGTTCCATTGTATTATACTTTTTTGCCTCGACTGGCAATTGACGACTGATGTCTTCGGAAGAAAATATCGGCTCCAAGTACATCCAAATTCTAATTAGATATCAGGCGTTACTATCGTAATTGTTCTTTTTTAATTGATTAATTATTATTGGATTAGTTAGCCTCGAACAAAGATAATGTTAAATCTTTTACTTTTGCACTTCGATCCATAAAACAATGACTTCCTGAGATAATTTCAGCGTTGATCCCCACTTTTCGATTTCTTCTTCGAAAGCTCCTCTGAACGGACTAAAACTGATCTGCTGAGTAGTGATTATATGATCGTCTAAAAGTAATTGCACCTCATCCGCTATTTTCATAATGTACGTCCCTGATAAAGCAAAATATCATCGTACCAGGTGAATAAAGGTTTGGTATATATAAAAAGTTAGGCCATATCAACACAAGCTAACCAGTGTCTTTGTATGGTGGAACATCCATTTCTAGGGTTTTCCATTCTGCTATCATACTTTGTAGCGCTTCTTCTATTGCGTGTTCTTTAGCGGCGCTTTCGGAAATCTCCTTTATGCCCTCTTCAAAGTCCATAACGTTCAATGCGAGTAAATCTTTGAATGTCATGTCGGCACTGAGTGTAATCGTGATTCCTATTTTTTCGCTTAGCTCTTGAAAATGACGAGCTTTCATGCCAGGATTTCGTAAAGCCTGTATCACTCCTATGTAAGGTTTGAAATTGTCCATCTGATTTCTCAAATCAGTACCAATCTCGGCAAGTTCTAAAATTTGACAACGACTGTTTTCAGAATTTTTACGTATTTAATAATCGTAAAATCACTATTATCATATTCATTATTATTATTGTTATTGCCTAAAATGAAAATTTGTATTCAAAAGTTATAGTACATTCTTAAACGATTAAGTGTTCATTGAACGTCTCTAATACCTATGCAATATTCAATAAGCTTATTTTCAGTAGCGAAAATAATTATAAAATAAATTATATTTGAATACCAGGTTGGTTATTTTGGAATGTTTTAATACATCGGGTCATTGTTTTGTACATTTCCGTCACCAAATTATCAATTTGACTTCCATCGATGTTTACAAAAGGATTGTCCATCCATATTGAATACCAATTAAGCCAGTCTAAAATTGTAACATTAACATTGATATAAATTGGCGCAGTTTAAAAAATGTGATATAAAAGACAAAATCAATAAATGACCGAAAGCTGTAAGCCATAAGCTTTTGTATGGATCGAATTCCTTCATAAGACTTCCGAGCTTTTGAAAAGGTACAACACGTACGCCGAATAATTTTTGCCGAGAATTTAATAAGAGGCCAAACTCTTGAGCCTCTGTCATTAATTTCCAGGTCTTTTTTATTTCCATAGCTATTTCCTGGACTTTCCTAATGTCATTTTGCATGAAAATGTTTGACACTAATCCGATTAGAGAATCGATTCTGTCCGCCATTGAACTTTGATCGTACAATTGTGCTTTGAAAAAGGTTTCTTTTTCCAAAAATTTATACTTCTCTACTGTTTCTTCTATCTAAGTGAAATAACATTCATATTCGTAATTTCAAAATTAGAAAGGTACACAATCAACGGAGGCATGCTGCTTAGTTTGATTAAGTTGCTGCTTACCTGATTTAGGATTTTATTTGGGAACAGTAAGGCCTCCCATTTAGTTATAAAGTCATCATCTTCCAAAGCCCATTGAAACCCATCAAGCACATCGTACTCAATTTTCAGTGTCTGTAATGTGTCAAAGTGAAGGGCTATCGCTATCGGCAAACCTTCTATCCACTCGCGCATTTCACAGATTTGCTCGATACTGGTTGGCTCGACGATGAGTCGCATATAAATGATTCTAAACTCGTCCACCATTTCTTCGACTTGTTTCTTAAGGCGCGTTGCATGCATCTCGAGTAAACGGTTAATAATATCTTGTTGTTTGTGGATCAAGAAGATCCTCAATTTTTCCACGGTCACGCAGAATACCCCAATGACAATATACTGGGGGATATCAGTTTCGAGACTTGCTTTCACGGAATAATGCTGTAAAATTAGGTCTCTTAAATCGCCCACCGTGTATCCTTCTTCTTTGAAATTCCTATTAAAGTAAGACATATCTTTCATGCGCGTAAAATAGATTGCTGTTAGCAGTCTAACTTAATTTTCTGAATAAATTTAACTTTTCTAAATATAACGCAGCTTTCATTATTGGAGTCGCTACGTTGTACGTAAAAAATCATCTTAAGGAATACTTAAAAGATTTTGAGAAATGCTATCGTTACTTTGCTCTTTAAAAAAACAAGATAATTTCAATTCGAATATCATATTTTAGATTAGGTAAAAAAATAAGTCTAAGACTTCGAACCTTATTTGCACAAAATGGGTAAATGTGGAAATTTCTATACGTGCAATCAGTAATAATATATATATATATATATATATATAT
>UELV01080257.1:0-20993 GCA_900490015.1 Megastigmus stigmatizans | reverse complement strand
TCGATTGCACTTTTTTGCAGTATTTTGAATTATTGTCATTCCATTTTACTTATGAAAAAAAATTCATAAAGTTGAAAATTTCCAAATTTTTTACCTTTTTTTCGTGAAAAACACGCCATATTTTTTGCAGGAGTATTTTAACAAAAAATCGGTATCGCCATTCGAATGAACAACTCGAAATACGTCGGATATGATCTTTTTCAAATTTTTTCAAACCTTTTTTTTAGTTGAAAAAAAGCTTTGAAAAAGATGTTGAAAATTCGGGGTCTTGATCGTTAATGGGTTAATAGTCAATCGCGTGTTTTTTAAAGCATAAATATTTACTTTATTGTACTGATTATGTTTTCAAATAATTATTTTAAAATAACATTTTTTTTTTTATTGTAACATAAATATAAGTTTTAAATATGAATATCAGCCATCGCTGTAAAAATATCAAACAGACTTGAAACGTTTTTATCCGGTCTCTTCTCGTCTCTTTACTCCATTTCGCATGATAAGTACGCTCCCGCTGACCTCAAATTCGAAAACGATGACCCCGAAAGTAACTTGCAAGATTTGTAACCATTTTTTACAGGCGAAACATGATTATTTTAATGTATATAAATTCAGCTGATTAACTAATTTAAAATCAATCTAAATTTTGATCCAATATTTTCATAATGATAATGAATATATATTTTGAGAAAACGAATATAAAAGCATAAAATAATATGCTAATCGATTTCGGTATGACATCTTTACTTTAGTCTTTAAAGATGCATAAAATAGTATATAATTTCTAATACATACTAATATAAATACTAATTAGAATTTCCTATCGAAACTAGCAAGTATTTACTAGCTAACAAATCAAAGATTCTTTTTTGAAATCAATTTAACAGTATTAAACAAAATATAGAGCAATTGATAAAAAATATACAAGAGAGGATATTCCGTTAAATATTCAGTGAAACGGCCTTTTTTGCAATTTGAAGTTTTCGTTACATAGGTAATAGACTTGTTTTATTGTATTTTTATGTAACAGCTGATATAACATAAAATAGAAAGCCCAATGTGTGTTCGTTGAACAGTAATTAACAAGGTTAATATATATATATGTTAGCCTTGTTAATTAATGTTCAAGAAATACACACGAGACTTTTTATTTTATGTTACACGTTTTATTATAAAAATACAATAAAAGGTATACACGGAGACAAACTCACTTTACATTAAGTTTTGTTGTGTCTACATAGCAATTTTTATAATTCTATATAGTAAACCACACGCTGTCTGAAAAAATTATTTTTCTTATTATTAAATGATCGACATACGAATATTATTGATTACATTAATGAAATTTAATGGGACTAATAATAAAATAAAAGATAATTACTTGACTATAAATTTCAGTGTCAGTTAATATTTCTTACATAACATATTAAACATTGCTATAGTTAAAACAAAATTTATTGCAAAATATGACATAGACTCTAATTTAGTACATTAAATATTCTTATAATACGTGAGTAAATTTTGATACAGTACAATTTTTATAGAAAAATATAGTTTTTTTGTCTCTATATAATAGTAATATTTGTGACCAATATAACAAAAACCCCCACAATATGAAACATTTCCTCAACTACCACGGAACATAGCAATTTTTGTTACAACTATAGTAAATTTGGTAAGGGTATTTTTCTCCGCGTAAAAGAATTAATGAAGTTATAATTTGCATATTACTGTACAAATCTTTTATGACTGCTATACAATCCGATGAGGGAATAAAACATCCTAGTCATTTAAAGTTTGTTGGCAGCAATGCTTAGACTGACTTATTTGATAACTCTGCTATTATTTCAATTAGTGTCGATCATAACTAGTTAACTAATGTGATCGGCGAACTAGACCGACGTAACGCCGATGAGCGGAACGAAAATAGTTGTGATTTATTTATTTAAACTGAACATTTTCCCTCGTTGGATCGACTAACGTTCAATAAAATACAGCATGTAAGGTAACCGTTAAAATTTACAATATAATTAATATTTATTATATATTTATATTATATATGAGTTTTACATTATAAATAATTTATACGTACTTATGCTTAGTAATATGCAAACAATTGATTTTCTCTTAATTAAATTTGATAAATGCTCCAAATATCAAAGTAAATTTTAAGAAAATCTTCAGCTACAATCACTGACCATGGAAATGAAAAATCGTGAAGTAATTTATACAAAAATATTTATTAAACAATTTTTAAATTTAATGGTAGAATATTATCACGTCAGTTTTCCGAATTGAGCAAAATCGAATTGTCTGAAAACTTATCCATGATGGATAAAGTTGACTCTTCTTTTATTTATATACGTATTTCAGGAACTACACTGCAAGTGGGAAATGAGTAATATTATATACACAGTCATAAAATTAGTCAGCTCCGAAGAATTTGAAATCTATTAAACTGAAGGTTAATAATGTACAGCTATCATTTGAGAGAATCCAAAATATTAATTTTACTATACTTAATAAAAACTATAGTTATTGAAACTTATATTAATTGAATTAAATTAAATTAATTGAATAGGTATTATAATAGTTACAAGTTATTATAGTTGTGAAAACTAGTGCGCTCTATTATGTGTTTACAGATTTTTTAATAAATCTTTAAATTTACATTTTATTAACTTCCTTTATCCTGTTTACTTTGTAAAGCAGGATAAAAATGTGATTAAAAGGATAGTTAATGTTTTAGTAATAAATTCTATATAGGAATATATGGACTTGTTTAAATATAAATAACTCTTCCAATTAGTGTACAGTTTAATGATCTTTTTTCTGATTAATCAAATTTTAAAAACAAACGTCTCTTTCAAATTAGAAATGAGTTTAATATAAATAAACAAAGAAGCGTTCAGTTTTTTACTTAAGCACAAAATAATTAATTCATTTATTTTCTAAATTTATCGTATCAAATAAATCATTTCCAGCGATTAGTTTTTCCGCATTTTCATTAATATCGCACGAAATTGATTGGATAATAAAACCATTTATTAAATTAGAGCAATGATGAGTATAAAATTCGGTAAGAGAAAAAATATTTTCACGCGGGAAAGTAAATTATCATATCTTTCAATAATCCTTTTCGAAATAATAGTCTTATATCATGCATAATTGGGTCGAAATAAATCATTGCTTGACTCAAATTTTATTCCTATTACACATTTCTATTTTGTATATATATTCTCGCTTTAAAGAAGTTGGGCTTGAGATACAATTTTTGTCTCTTTGAGCAAGTTACACTATAGAATCTAAATAATCTTTTCGCCCAGTTAAAAGTTTCTTAATATGATATGTTTCTCGTTTGGAACTAGGTGTCCTCGGAGGACAAACTGCCGAAAATAGTCTGCGCGTCCTGCATCGGCAAGTTAGATGGCATCCATGCTTTCGCCACTATGGCTTTGAGGAGCCAGGAAAGGCTGAAGCAAGAACTTGAGAGAACTGCTCCCGTCGCCTCGGCAGTTATCGTCGACAGTTCCGACAGCTCCGATAGTTCCGCGACCAAACTTGGAGATCGCGGCCTTCTGCACTCGATATTGACCAAAGTATGCATTTCCCACAAATAATCTATATTCACTGCCAATCAGCCAAACGATGATGAAATAATTTCAGATTTTAATTTCGAATTTAATCATGATTGTGAGAGAAAATTGAGGTATAGGAAATTTTGTATACCGGTAGGGATCGGTTGAGACTACGTCGAACGATGGCGAGCCGGCTGCACAGGGACGGCAGAGGACACCGAGTACGGAAGAAATGGAAGTGAAAGTTGATCCGATGCTTTTTCTCCAGTGCGCCTTAGATCAGCCATCCTCAGCCGATTATTCAGATTTCTCCGACGACTCGGATCGGGAAATTAGCTCTTACTGCAGTCCCGCTTTGGAGCCGCTCTCCCTAACAAACAAGTATGCTCCCTAACAACGCTTTATATAATATACAATGTCTATAATTATAATTAATGGTTGCGTTAAACTAAATACACATGTAGTTACAGTTTTGATTAATGTAATCGATATTATAGAGCGCAGGAGAAGAAGGAGAAGGAGAAGGAGTGCAGGAGGGCAGCGAGCGAAGTGCAAAAGAGCCGCGACAGCAACGACAACGAGGACCTGGACAACATGGACGACGGCAAGTACAACGAGAGCGACGAGGATGAGGAAGAGGATGAGGAGGAGGAGGAATTCGAGGAGGGCGAGGATCATCATCACCACCACACCGATTCCAAGCCAAAAGCCCACGTCTGCAAGATCTGCACGAGATCGTTCACTACGCAAATAGCCATGCAGAATCACCTGTGGTCCCACTTGCCGACGACTACGAGCAGCGACATACGGGGCGGCTACGGGATCGACAAGGCGCCTACGATTCTGCGCGCCCAGCGGCTATTGGACGACGCCAACATCAACGGCCTCGGCTCTCAAAACAACATCGGCTGCTCGGAGAACAGTCTACTTAGCGGGAGCTTCATTTGTCCTATATGCGGCAAGAGGATCTCCACCAAGGGCAATCTCAAAGTCCACTTGGAGACGCACAGACCCAAGGGGAAATATGGCTGCGACATTTGCGGGAGGATGTAAGTTGCCCTATTATGCTATTCTTATTCTTCGAGCTTTCGAAAAGGTTACTTGAAATTGAAGCAGTGTGCGATTCGAATCATTTCATTTATCGTGAACTCGTTAATCATGTTTTACGTTGCATTCGCTTATTATAAAATATGCTTATCTTGTAAGAGTTAAGAAAACATGAGATATCAAAGCTTTTTAAAGTAATTATACAAAATAATGAATTTTATCTTAAATATTAAAATTGCTTGTAAAAATTACACGATACGCCTGTATTTGATTGAACACACGTTCCGATCAATTAAAATTAAGTTCTTCGCGAACGCGCAATGTTTGTGGAGCAAATATTGACTCGCTGTAAGTTTATCCAAATCATTTAGTCGATTCGGCTACTCTCGTTTCACAGATTACGCTTTAAAATAAATTAATAAAAATAGAGGCTGACCTAGAAACCTAAAAAAGATTGATACACTATTTATCAAACGTTAAAATAACGGAGAGCGCTTTAATCCTGATGCATCGAAATCAATTACACCGATGAGGCATTATAATTATTTCTATTGACTTTTACTTCAGTTTTAACCCACTCGAAGTAGAAAAAATCTATTTTTATAATATTATATAAATTAAATAATCGATCATAAACTAAAAGAAGTCTTCTTTAATTGATTAAAGTATTGTTATTTTTAATGGTAATTTTTAAATAATATACAATTGATAATACGAAGAATTCCAATTATTGAAGGTAAATGTCCCTATTTCTACTCAGTTCGTGTTCAGTAAAAATGGGTACTAATTGAGCAAAAATTCAGATATTTGCATTAACAGTATCAAAGTAAAAGCTTACCATTTTATTTATCGAATCAATTCACTGGTATATACAGGAAGTAGAACAGTCAATATTTTTCGGAAATTAAAGTTTACGTTCCGTTCCTTTATTTACATTGTACGCGCCAGCAACAAAAAAAAAACAATACAAAATTTCAACAGTCCAGTCTCTGACAAACAATAAAATAAAGTACACAAATTTCAAGTAACTTGCCATCGCTATACCGGAACACACACACACACACACACACACACACACACATCAGCTGCAAACTGCATTACTACTTCGAATTCTGATCTCGCTGTTTCGCTTTCCGCTTCCCGTTCACCCGAACGCGGAACCAGCTTCAAAACGCAATCGAACCTCTTCCGGCACAAGGAGTACCACAGCGGCATCCAGTTCCCGTGCTCCGTCTGCGGTCGGGTCTACCCGACGAACTCGACCCTACGAGCTCACAGCATCACCCACTCGGACCTGAGGCCACACGCCTGTCCACTGTGCGACAAGACCTTCAAGCGCAATCAGGACCTCAAGTTCCACATCAATCAGCACACGGGCGCCAGGCCGTATCAGTGTCCCTACTGCCCCAAGGCCTTTGCGAGCTCCGGCAATTGCTTCTCGCACCGCAAGAGGATGCACCCGAAGGAGGTGCACCGGGACAGGCAGCGCGCCGCCGATCTCATGAGATGAGCCGCGCTACAAGATTCAGGTAAAATAGCACAGCTGCACGCAAAGCTTTTCTTTTTCGTTCGAGATAGCTTTGCCTGATGCGCACTTTATTATTTGAGGGATCTAGGGTATCGATGTGGAAAGGGGAAAGGGAACCTAGGAAACTTATACTGTCACTTATCGGTATGTAAACGAGATGTGTTTACAACAATAATGTTTAATTTAAAAGAAAGTTAATACTTTTACTTAAAAGAGAATATATTGAAAAAAGCCGAGGTAATAGAGTCCTGTGGCTTAATATATGTAAGTGCAAACAAATGAGTATAGAAAGACATTAACTTTCCAGCAATTTCTTTTTTCAACTTTCTCAACATTTAATGTTTTTTTTTAATTTAATACTTTTTATACTGTAAGAGATGATTTAGTAGGTTTTGTATGCTTCCTTTAAAGATTTCATATTTTTCTAATTTCGTCGATATCCTCCTTCATCAGAAGGAAAATGGCTATTCTAGGGGGTTTATTTACTTGAAGAAACTTGCACTATCATTAAGAGTATAAAAAAACGTTTTATTTAAAAAAAATGAACCCTTTTACATGATTGTATCATATGCTTATTAAATTTAAGTAGAAACAGACGAGTATAGAAGGACCCTATTTTCAATCATTTTTTTTAACTTTTCCATTATAGTGGAGTAAATTATTTTAAATTTAATATTTTTTTTATGCTCTAAATAATGATGATGTAGGCGTTGCACGACTCGTCTACATATTTCAATTGATTCCGAGCTCACGGGGGAACTCCTTTAAGTAGCCATTAAATTTTACAAAAAAACATCATTACATGACTGTTAACAACCTTTAAGATAAATTTACATTTTTCCTCGGGACCACAGTGATATCGTCGTTCATAAAAAGATTGATATCTAATATGTAATAAATAATTATAAAAAAATAATAATTAAGAATCTTTTTAATCATTTGAAAACAACAAGTTACGTTCTATTAATCCTATCAATTGCAAGCATAATTGAATTTTATTTTTCTAGTAAGTTTCTTATCATCAATTTCGACTTTAAAAACGTAGCAATAAGAATCACCATAAGTTCTTAAATTATTTGAAGCAAAATCGTACCACTCTCCAATATTTACATTGAATTTTTTCCTTTAAAATTCGTAATTTTGGACAAAATAATTGATATCCGAGCTGATGCAATTTATTTTCCTGTGTTGATACGTTTTTACATTCTCCCCTGAGTTGATACGTTGTTACTTGGAGCCGATAGTTCATTTTTCCTGTTTTAATTATAAAATTATATTTTATTAAGCTTATTAACAATAACAGTATATTTGTCCATCCCTTGAAGTAGTTGTTCATTAATTAAAAATGATTTGCTAATCCTCATTTCTATTTATTATTATAAATCCTATAGGATTGACAGCACTTTTTCATTTATAGAAAATATGATAACATGATAGAGAGTACTGTAAAAGATATATACTAAAATGGTTCCTATAGTGTCCATCAATACTTAAAATATTTATAATAAAATATTAAATCGAACAATCGGTTCAATGTTCAACGAATCGGTATTACGTATACTAGTGATTATTGAATTTCTTTATTCCTTCGCCTATATACAGCATTTACGTTCTCTAACTATAAGGTTCTAGAGAACTACTATCTTACACATTTCATTCAAATAGATCAATACTTTTGAATTATTCAGAATGCTAGACCTTTGTGCTTCAAATTAGAAACCTAACAATATCGCAGATCATTCTATCTATAGCCTTGATCTATTTTGTATATTTTGCACTTTATTGAAAATTAATTGGTTTTAATTAATTTTAAAGCCCCATCAGCGATCAGATTATTGTCGTTAGCAAAAGAGTCACAATAAGCTTGAGTACATTATTGTTGTGAAATTTATACGATTGGAGTTGCAGAAAAAAAGCTGAATTACGAGAAACAATTAATATACACTCGTGCAGTACGCCTATCTAATCAGGGCTTCGAGCGACTTCGATACTTGCCCTCTTTAATTTATTAAGCAGACTACTTTATCGCGACCTTCATTAGCCCAGATCTTTAATGCAAATTTTCATTCTCTTTACAGACTGAGGTGCACTTATAGACAAGCAGAGAAAAGACTGCCCCAATCCGACAACGAGCATCCAATAATAACAATAAAAATTCCCTCGCGTTAGCGATAGCCCTGTGATAATTATTAAACTTCACGATTCGTCAGAAAAGCCTATTGCATTGTCTTTTGATTAGTCGAATCGTCGAATCTCTATAGAAAAAAAAAACAAATACTTAAAATAAAAAAAGCAACAAGAAACCTGAGAAGAAAAGGTAAACGAAATAGGACCAGATCAGCAAAAAAAACGATGGAAGATGAAGAGACGGGAAAAGGCCAAACAGCACAATATTTCAAGTTTGACGCGCTGCATCGAGCAGATATGAATGACGCGATGGTCGTTCGTGTGAAGAAAGCACACCGTAAGACTGTACAATAATAAAAAGTATGAAAAAAAAAACTAAAAAAAAATGAGAAAATCTGAAACCAAGATATCACGTGTGTCAAATTAGAGAGTACAATACATTTCACACGGAAGTACATGTAGGACAAATAATTTCTAGATAAATAGAGAAGAAAAATATCGTACAATCGTAGTGTGCGCGACGATAATATACAATACAATTATTAGAGTCGACGTGTATAATAACCTCAAGCAGTATATTTATCGAAGAAGCCCTAAAGACGAATGGCGACGACGTTTCACGACGAAGATGACGAAAGGCCGCGACGCCGAGATATTATTGTATATCGTCTGGTTGTCTTCTCCGTCAAGGTCTTCAGTGAAAAGGATGTGTGTCTACGTGTAGAATATAAAATAGTTCGTGCTTCCGTAAGTCTAAACCATCATTATTAAGAGGGACGTAAGCACATTTACCGTGTGCGTATGCGTGCGTAATATACATATATACATATACGTATATTATGTACATATATAGAGAATAGAAATGATCTTGTATTTTGTAATTGCATTTTTTGTAAAAGTAGTTTACTAAAAAGAGACAGAAAAATGTGGTGCGTAGATTGTATAGAAGATGGCATCGAAATATAATTATTTACGGCAAAGTATTTTTTTCTCCGAGGAAGCCTACAATAATAGTGAATTTCAACAAATGAATTAGGTTAAAGACTGTTAACATTATCCGCAGCAGTATTATTTATCTTAATAAACTCTTGATCGTTATCATTATTACCATTGTCATTATGACTATTGTTATTGTTATTATCATGACTTTTGTTATTATCTATGAACTACCTACTGTCACTGCTAATACTGTAATTGATAAAGTTCGTTTATTAGAAAAGATGAAAACCAACGACGCAACAAAATGAATAACAAATGATGAGCCATAAGGAATCTACGTACAAAACCTCGTTGTTGTCTTAATAGAAGAAGTGAGGAATTACACCAAATACAATAATTGAGAGTTTGAATAAATTAGCTGCACGTATTCATTATAAATTATTTGTTGTCAAGAAAAAAAAACCAGCATTACAACCATTTCCTTATAATAATATCTTCCAACCCATCCTGAATAATAAAGTAGTAATAATACTGGAAAACAATATTTTGTACAATTATTTGTACAAAAAAATTGGTCTTTTTATTATTTATATTTTCTTTTTTATTAATAACATTTTCCAGCTTGTACGATCAAAAATATGTCTTAGTTTTATAAAGCATTATTATTGATAAAATCTATTAACTATCTATCATAAAACACTTTAGCATTATAATAAATAGTGTACTTACACAGGTTATCAAAGACGTTAAAAAGTGAAGTACGACTTACCTCTAACATTTTTATACCGATTGTACTGCAATGCGTATAGCATTAAAGATATACTTATAAAGGATATATTAAAATTGTAATATCTTTAGATTCTTCGCGTATTACACCTGGATTAACTTTTTTTGCATGTAATTCCTAGTAAAAGTTAATTCTAAATTAAAATTTATACAAGGTTAAACTTTTAGGATCTGTTCAGCGTTATTCATAGACACCCATTCCGATTAATTTCGATTGTGCCCTTCGTAGAGAAGTATCGTGGCCACAGTTTTACGTATTACCTCACAAAGAAGTGCAATTTTACCTCCTTATTCCCAAGCACAAATGCTCCAATGAAAGGCGCAATAATTAAGTGTACTCTTGGACTTTTTAATCGAGTCAACTACGTCTTCAAACGTAATTTTGTTATATTGCGACTTGACTATGTGATCGACTGCGTTTAAAGGTTCCGAACAAAATTTGTTGATTTCCCTTGGAGGATTGTATTTCATGTCAAATATGTATCTAAAATGTCTTCTATATTATATGTTTGTGCACATGCATCTTTTGTCGTACTTCGTTTGTAATCCGCTCGTGGAACTAGATTTTGGCGTCGGCGCTGCTATCTACTGCTTCAGATTTTGTAGCTGCTGAAAATTGGACGATGTTGTTTTCGCTTGTACAGCGTTATTCTCATACACCCATTTTGACAGATTTCGATTGTGACCTTTGTAGAAGCATCGTGGCCATTGTTTTACATACTGCCTCACAAAGGAATGCAATTTCATCTCCTTATTCAATGAATGGTTCAACGAATGCAATAATTATACTCTTGTGATTTTTAATTGAGTCAACTTCGCGTAATTGTCATTGTGCATTTGTTATACTACGGTCGAAATAGAAGCGTGGATTTATTGTAGTTTGCATATTTCGGCAACTTTTGTATAGGTAAAAGGTGTGGAATACCGCCAGATGTTGAAAAAGTATGTTGACTAATATTTTGTGGCTGTATAATTGAACATCTTTTTGGTAGACATTAGAAAACTTTTTTAACTCCTCTGTCATGCCATACAACAGCTGCATAGGAACTCTGTCGCGTTTTGGTGTACGATATAATATCATTTTTGGCCGTAGTAAAAAGAAATCCGGTGACAAGGTGGCCGGTGCTTCTTTAAAGGCCAAATAATCTACCCATTCGACGAATTTATGCTTAAAAAAATGCACGTCATACCTAGTCTTTGTTCCCTCAATAAATTTGGCAATCTTCTGTTGCGCAAAGTACGCTTTTGCAAAGTACTCCCTTGGATTCGAGACCACTTCAAGTTCGCTAACGTCTTTGATCAACTGTAAGTCCTTACCGATGCACGCATCTAAATAGTCAGTTCACTTGACTATAATTTTCATAGACTTACTCTTATTCTAGAATGCTTTTTAATAGCATTTTTATTTATGTATACTTATATTCTTTTTAATAAAACTTGTATTAGAAACCTACGTGATTTTCACGCATCATACGCTCAAGTTCAAATTAGGTGAATTATTCTTTGGATATTAATATAGTTTTATAAATAAAAATGCGCGAAGAAAATTATATTTTCGAAGAAAGTGCGAATATTAGGCAAAAAGGTACTTTGACGTGACATTTTTTAGAGAACGTTATAGAATATCGCAGGTATAGGGAAAAGGAAGGTAGGAGAACAGGTAAAGAAAAGGCGAAGGAAGCGACGCGGAAGGAAGAAAAGCGATAGGTGAAGAACAGATCAAGGGTAGAGTTTTTGAGGGAAATATAAGGAAGCGATGTAGAGCGATGCCGGAGAAGACCCAAAGACGATAAGCTGCATCTTAGAATGCAGAGGGCTCAGTCGAGGATGAAACCAAGATCGGGAAAGACCGCATAAGGCGATAAATATCTTAGAAAAGAAGTGTAAAATATCGCGTAAAAAGGTGTCGTTATAACTAAAAGAAAAATAAGATTTCGGGCTATTAAAAACATATACAGTGAGTTAATTTAGTTCGTTTATGCATCTAATACCAGCAAGGCGAATAAAGAAAACGAGGTAAGTGAACAAATAATATATATTTATAGGTATACGGATGAATGTAGATTTGGCGGTTTAGTTGACAATGAAGTCTTAGATGCGCGTTGACTACCAACTGTTGGTAAGTCAGGTTATCTCAATAGGCCAATTTAAAACGGGGCAACCTGATCAGTTTGGTGATTGGATAGTTTTGATGAGATCACCGTTCTTGAACGGGGCAATCTGGTCTATTTGGTGGATTATTTAAATTGGGAAAATAGTTCTTGAAGCTATTTCCTTACTTCCTCGCGCCATTTTTAAGACGGGAATAATCATTTTAGAAGAGTATTCCTGCCCCCGACTATTAAATGAGAGTGTAGGGAAAAATAGTAGAGAATTGAAACAAACCTTCGTAATGTTCTGCAGGTCGTTAACGGGAAGCCGGACAAGTATAGTTGCGACGTTTACGGTTTCATACTATTTTCGTTCAATTTTCAATATTTTAATATTTTGCAAGTTCAATCCATTGCTGTGAGCTATAAAGAATTGGGCTCAACTCGTAAAATGTAAAACTATGCTTCCTCCGGCTTTTGGTTAAGTACATTAGCTATATCTTTTTTGTTATTGTCCGCGTCTATTTTAAAAACTTTATGAATAACATTCCACAATAAAATAAATATTGATAAAAAATTTTTCAAGAATAGAAATAAACGAAAGTAGTGTAAAAGCTTTTAGTTTCAATTTTTTTTTAGAAAATCTATTGTTGAAATTTATTGTTGTAGCAGAGTTACATACTATCAATTTTATGTAAATCTTTCATGAATAAATCCATTAAAAAAGAAAGAAAGACAAACAAAATTAGAACATTAGATAACATTTAAAACATGCAAAATAGAATTTTATACATTATCTTTTTACTTTAGCAATCCGTGACATGAAATAATTACACCAGTTGATAAATAAAAAAAACAAACGCTTTCAGTCATGAATAGAAAGGAGATAAATATGGAAATGATTGATAAACTAAGAAAACTAATTGTTCATTTACTGATACAAGTACTCGTGTTTAGATTTCATTCTAATGTGCTAATTCATAATAATTAAAGACTCGTCATGACTCTTTCAGTTTCTACATTATTTCTTAGTAACAATTAATTACAGCCTTAATAATGTTCTTCTATTCTAAAATAAAGTGATATTCTTGTTGGCGTAAGCAGAAGCAATTAAATGGATTATAAAAGTCGGTGGTTCAATTAAAACTCAGACGTATTTCACTGGAAATTATAAAACAAAAAATACGTACATTTTTCTCGATTCCCATCGACTTTTATACCAACTTAATTTCAGACAATAGCGCTCTTTCAGCTCGCGTTTATAAACGCGAAGTTTATTTTTACGCTCGGGAACACACTCAATCGCGCATCGATATCGTTTTCACTCCCCTGCGCGCACACTTACATTTCGTTCGCGCGTAGAGCTTAATAAAGCAGATTAGATGAATATATATACATAAATACTTTTCCATGACAAGCCCAAGTGATTTATCGAGGCGCCTATATATACATATAATTGTCCCCTGTCCCTGATCCACCGCGAGTGCACGCGATTGTTTATAAGCTTGTGCACGATCCCCCGATCGAGCGTCTCCAGTGACCAATCGTTCGCCGACTCGCAAGCTTGACCTTTGCATTGTGCTCTTGCACTCGGTCGACTGCGTATCTTCATCACGTGTGCATCACACGCACATACACTCCGCGTATGTGTACGCGCTGTTATAGTCTGTACGCGAGTTAGCGACGTCAGCGTCAGAAAATAACCGACGAATCCGCTCTGGTCTCTCTCTCCTTCTTTCCTCTCTTATATATATATCCCTCTTTTCTCGTTCTCTCGATCCTCTCTCGAGCTGTTCCGCGTCTCCGTCTCTGTCCCTCTCTCTCTCTCTCTCTCTCTCCCTCTCGAGACTCGTCGCGGTTATACTTATTTGGGGGAAACGTAAGGCATCATTCGCTGATCGTTTGTCGTCGTCGGGTCTCGCGCGAGTGTGCATATATACAGTACGGCGACAGTCTGTCGACCAACGAAAAAGATAAATAAATAAATCTTTTCTCAGTTCCACCTCGCAAAGTTTAGCGGCCTGTGTGTTTCAACGTCTGCGGGCACGTATATATTTATATATACATATACCACGAGAGACACGCGACATCGAGTTGGACCGCGTGGAATAAGCATTTGGCTGCATCGCCGGTGTGTGAACTCATCCCGAGGCGCTCGAGTTGTGTGCAGTGTCTCTTTAAATAGGAGTTTCATGAACGCGCGCACGAATAAGTAATTATGTCATGCGCTCTATTGGCAGGTATGTAATGCATAAACGACGCAGTTAGGCTACTTCTTGCTTTGATCGCGTATAATTTAGCGTTTAGGGACGAGTCCGCGTGAATTAAAAGTTTCGTACTACGCGACGCGGGACACGGCTTATAGAGTTGTGCTGGGTGTCGCGTGTCTTCGATAATAATGTACCATGTGGATGTGTGTACGTGTGCGTCGCTGGTGGTCGGCTTAAATTGTAATGTTTTTTTGCCTGCTTCCAACGTTAATAACACACTCTTTCGACCTTTCATATAAAAGTTTTTGTGCGCAAAAGGATTTTTGCTGAATATTTGCATAAAGCATGCATCAATCTCAACAGTGTTTCTAATGACTTGCCATTCGTTCAAACTTTGAGCCAATGCAGTACATCAGAGCAGTATGCGTATGAATAGATAAACTAAATTAGATCGTCAAAAAAGAAGCTCTAATAAAATCTGAATTTATGACGAATGGTTTCTTTAAATTGTAAAGTAAGATTGTTTATTCTTTATTTACTTTTTAAACATGATTAAATAACCAAAATAAACCAAAACTAGTAGTTTTCAAATACTGTTTAATTTATTCAATATTTATTCACAGACATTGTTTAATCGTTTTACAATCCCACTTACTTGCATAAGCTGAAAAACGCGTATTATGATTTTCAAAATGTTCTTTTTTTTTATTTATTTTTTTTTCATTTCTTTGGACCAAATTATGGATCATCATTTTTTTAATATTCTTTGACTGCTATATAAATATATTTTACGAAATTAATATACCTAATTAAATTTTTAATAACATTAATTAATAAACTGAACATATTATTAATCGATCAGTATTAACGCCTATACGCATTTACTCTGATATACGAATCATATGGTACATTTAATTTTTACTTTGTACTATTTCCTAAATCTTTTGCATACATCAAAATTGATATATGCAAGTACGAAAAAAAATAAACAAAACATTAAATATTATATATTTCACGTGAGAAAAATTGATAAATCAGCACTATTACGAATCGTTACATAAATCTCATGCGATGCTCCCGGCGTTGCTCTAATTTATAAAAATATTATGAATGCTTAGCCGACGTAGCCCTGCGTACAACTACAGCTGGTTCTCTTGGCACCCGTTCAACAATAAATACATTATAGCACGAAGCACCAAAATGTATTATTAAAAGCAAATATCTAATTATAATCTTTGTTTATGTATTTTAGAAACATTTTGATTCAAAATAGCAAACATTTTCCTAAATTACGTAACGATCCCAATTTGCACGCATACGTGAATTATCAAGTTGACGAGTTAATCGATAACACGGCGCTTCTTCGCGAGACATTCGAGTAAAAAAGGATAAAGAAAAATGTTCAAAGTCGAAAAAGCCGCAAAGCTCGCATTAGCCCAGTTTCCACCCTTGAATGTTTCTCGCATATAGGGGCGGCGAGTACAAAGCAAAAAAGAGTGTGTGTGTGTGTGTGTGTGTGTGTGTGTGTGTGTATAAGTTCGCCGAGTTCGCGTGTGCGTCGATGCCAAAATCGTTTAATTATGAAATCCATCATAAGCCGTGCAAAAGAGGTGTATATATACGTGTATACAGCTGTATAAGCAGGTCGTACGTACGTGTTCTACCTTCTCGCCGCGGCGAGAGAAAGTTTTCACGGCTCATCGTTCGCGCGTGAGGGAGGCGAGGGTGGCGAGGGAGGCGAGGGGGGGGGGGCGAGTAATGGAGAAAACACACTAAGCGGGGTGACCTCGCGGTACGAGCGCGCGTTACGAGATACCTCAAATGTTTGATCGAAATTCCCAATATTAATCCGGCCAATGGCGCAGTTGGTCGAGTTGAGTTTATTTAGAGGCGGACTACTGGTGGTGCGGCGGAGCACCACTTATCCTACACCTCGGCGAAACTAGTCTATACGGTAAGGCATTTACGTCCCGACCGCTCGAAACTTACACCCCTATCAAGCTATATATATATAACGTTTTTCTTTTCTTCTAATTGCCCTCGTACCTCATACTTGTGTTTGTGCAGCCGTTCATGTGTGCCCGTTGGTATTATACAGTTGGGAAAATACGCGAGTAAAGCGCCTGATGGGCGCATTGCGAAATCCGAGTCAGTCATCCTTCGGCTTTCTCGCGCGCGGCATAATTCGACTGCGAATATAGGATTCGTATACACATATATACATACGATAAAGATATTTACTTTCTCTCGCTGTGTGCAACGTTACCGAATTCTCGAATCGAACAATCTTGCTTTTCTTTACGATTTTCAAACTGATTCCTTTTTTCCTTTTTTTTTCTTTGCACAAGTTATTATAGTTGTTAATAATTAGCGGAACAACTATTAAAAATTCAGTAATTTTTAATAGTTTTTCGTTGGCTATTTGTATAACTGATCTTCTTCCATTTTTTTTTCACGACAAAAGTTAGTGGTGCTATAATCTGAAGGCGTTGAATTTTGGATTCTCCTTTTTTTCGGAATGTGTAAACTGATTTTCTGCTTCTTTTATATAACATTTAGAAGAAACTATACGAATGTTTATTCAAATTCACTATATTTATATGCATTATTTTTGAAAATATGACATTTCAATTGCATGATGTTTAATTTGAATTCAAAAGCTTTGAAATTATTTTCTTATTATTCAATTGCAGCATCAAATATAATAAAAACATATCTTATCTTATTTGTATTCTATTTGAAAATAGTAAATATAACTATGTTATCTTTACTTTATCACGTACTCAAGTGTCATTCATGAAAATAGCGTTAAGTATAAGGCATTTTTTCACCATTGTCCTATTTCGTTTCCTTAAGCATGCCGTCACTGCTAGTCATGCACGTGTTGCTTTACTGTTCAGCATGTGCAAGTTTCATGCAGCAGGAATTTAAAAATCAGAATATTTATGAAGTTTAAAGCATTTGACGATGATGTGCTTTATTGTGCAATTATACACTTATTATACGCATTACTCAAGCTTAAATCCTAATAATAAGGAGGACCTCAATGATATCGAAATATAATTGAGTCTTAAGAGTAAGCCTACAAAACCTAGGTCGTTGCTTAAAGCAAAAAATAATATGAAGTTTAAAACAAAATTGATCCCCTTATTTTACTAGAAAGTTCATAACAAATATTAATGAAAGTCTGTGTTTAGTTGTATTTATATATGTTTCTACTCTGATATATTATATATATAGTATGTTCGGACTAACACTTGGTACAAGTTTCGCTTGGTTAGTAAACTCCTTTCAGTGCGGTTAATGTTGGAGTCCTCCTTTAAATATTAAACTATTACACGCAACTTTGACGAAGATAATTATTACGTAATGAAAAAGTTGAATAATCATGATGTTTTTAATCATTCTTTACGTCTTTATGAAAAAAGATAACTTATGGTAACTTACGATCCTTTTTCAGTCGGATTCAAATTTAATCTATAAAAAATTATCTGCTTATTTTTTTTTAGTTGGCGAGATGTAAAATTTTATCGTTAATATTTGCTTTTTTGTTTTAAAATTATCATAAAACATAACTTTATCTTCCAGATTAGAGCACGTAAATATAACATTTGGCCCATTTTTTTTAGACAAAACAAAAGATTGTTATCACTAAATTTGTGCACTAAAATATTGGATACATATAACTTCACTTATAGTAGTACCTATGTGTCACAAGAAAATTTTTAATAGTAAAACGGTTCTATTTTAGTATTGGTTGAAAAATATGTAAATTGAAAATTATACTTTATCTATGCATCCATAGCATATTCTGACTATATCTAGTTTTGCGTTTCTATACATATAAAGTTCATTCATGAAGTTGTTTTGTATTCGCTAAATTTAATTTGAGTATTGGTAACGTACATTATATTTCATTTATTTATTTTATGATATATCATTAGTACCTCTTTAATTTTTCATTTCAAATCTATAAAGATTTAGTGTCTCTAATGAGCATACGTATAATATTTAATCAGTAAAAAATCTGTTTTATTAGAAAATCACACTATAAGTACTTAAATTCCTTGTTTTTCAAGAATAACCGTTATTTATCAAATGTAATGCGAATCTTTTGATAACATCAAAAGTTGCATATTGAAGATTATCTCTGGGCAGTCAATCAAAATAAGGAAAGAATTTATCGATAATCATCTAGCAAAAACTTGATAGAATTTTAGATTCATATTTTTCCTCTGTAAGGTGGATTGCTTAAGACATATACAGTCAACAAACCCTACGAAATAAGTAGACGAGAGTAAAATCTACGATATAAGAAGGTTATACAATGAAATGTTGGAAAATAATCAAAAAGTAAAATGAAAATTAAAGTTGCGTTTCACCCCCGGCTATACCTGCCATTATTTGCATTCATAATTTTTAAATGATGCATCTTTGTAAAAACAAATCGCTATACATACGCAGGAGAGATGATCGTTTACATGTTCTTTCATACCTTCGTACATACGTAGTAAAGATGTAAGTAATCTTATTCAAATGAAATATAGCGACAAGTTATATTCATTTGTGCGCGTTGCAGTATATGTGCACGGTTACGTAAGAATCACATCTCTATAATCATTTGAAAAAAAGATACAGTACCGACACATTTTCCTTCTTTCACACACAACATACTTATATGTTTGAATCGAGATAAGAAAATTCTTTACGAATTTAAAAACATCAACTCGTGCCGTAGTTTTCCATCGCTTGAGCTTTGCTTCTTCGCGCCACTTTTCCATTTACCGTATTTAGGTTAAAAGTAGACTAAAAATACTTTTACTTACTTGCTGAAGTAAATATTATACTCTAATCGATAAGTGAATTATCACAATATAAATACTTTCAACTTATTTTAAATTTTTTATGAAGCAGAGTCATACATAAAATGATATAGTAATTTTAAAATGAAAATAGATTCTGCATAAAAAGATAATAATTTTATTTTATTTTTTACAGCTTATATTTTGCAATACTATTTTTGCAAATTTGTAGAAAAGCCAATTAATAGTATTTGGTCTTGAGGTGTTGAAAAATTTAACTTCAGATTAGAAATAAGGGAAATTATGATAATTGATGGAATTATTTTTTAATAGTGAGTGTATAGTAAGTGTTGCCGTGTACTTATTAGGGCTATACTTAAATATCACCTTGTAAACAGTTTAACACTTTTAAAGAAGGAAAGTACCATTACTTTTTCCAATACTGATGTACAAAGTATTAAAACTGGAAATATGCAGATTTATTGATTTTGTTTTATGTAATATTTCTGAAAATGATTTCTGAATTATATACTGATTCTCATCGAACGAAGAGTTTCTTATAGTTTTTTTACAGATTTATATCTTCATCATAAACGTTAATTTAATATTTTATAAACTTTTTTATAATTTAATGCAGTTAAAAAAAACTCGATATTAAAACTATTGTTTTGTAGAATAAATATCATTTATTCAATAAAACCGAGCTTTGAACGAAAGTTTATTAGACCATGCAATCTTATACATATTTACTTTACTTAAAATAATAAAAATGTATTATTTGCCAACAAAGATATGCCAACAGTAAAGTCGTATACGAGTGCAATAATCATAAAGACTAATCACATCTTGTTATTATTTTAATAAAGATAATACTTTTATACGTAGATGAGAATTAATATTCAACTTTTATAATATGATTTCAATGATTATTCTCATTTCTTGAAAATCTAAATGGATATAACAAGCGTAAAAATGAGATTTTAAAAATCTTTATCTACATGTTTTTATATGATTATCTTATTTTTGCGCTTATTTTAACCGTATATTTATCTTTTTTTAATATTAACTTATATTCTTTTATTTCATAATAGATGTGAATTACTCAAGTCTCTTTCGTTTTGTTCATCGTAAAATAAAGTGTGGGATCTCCGTAACAGAAAGAGGATCTTTAATAAGTTTTAAAAGTGAATTCAAATCATTATTTGACGTAATTTATTATAGATAAAGTTGTAAACTTGACAGACCTTTGCAATTTGTTGGAAGGAAGAAGTGCTTCAAATCTAGTTAATTTATAGTATTAAAAGAAGAAAAATAATAGTTTCTATTGTACTACTTATATCAATATGTATGTAAAAAATCGCGTATCTGCAGTGAAGTGCACGGATTTAATTAGATTTTGTATAATACGTAAAATTTACTTAGGAAAGTATGCGTAGAAAGGACTGAATTTACTGTAGTTTATGCTTAACAACTTACAAGTAGAAACCTAGAAACTAACAAATGCATCAGGACATCGATTTTTATTAATTTTTTTGAGCTTTACCTTCAATTTTCAAGTAATGAAGTCAAAGTCTTCTTTAATTTAATATTCTTTTATACTGTAAAGGATAAAGTAGGTTTGGTATGTCCACCTTGAACACAGCATTTTATTTCAGTCTCGTGGGCATCCTCCAATTTGAGATAAATTCAATTTGCGACTTATTTTTTAAAACCACAATGCATTGAAATTTAACATTTTTCTACGAAGAATTTTTGTAACATTTTTAAAAAGTTGCACATTAAGTTTACTTCGATTGTTTTTTTCACTGTGTATAGGAAAATTATTGATTAAATTCGACGTTTCAAGGTTTCATTCTTTATTTTATGCAGATAAAAATATTAACTTTATG
>UELV01080256.1:0-20919 GCA_900490015.1 Megastigmus stigmatizans | reverse complement strand
AAAAAAATAATTTTTCGTATGTGTCTCAAAACCGCGAAATAATATGCCTTTTTTTCTTGGATACGAGGATAGCTGCGATTGCTTACTGCAGTAAAAAAACAGAGTTCAGTTGTTATTTATGCCGAAATGATGTATTTAATAGTTTAATAGTTTAATATTGCTTTAATAAATGAAACTAAGTAGCATTCTATGTAGCCAAAATTATTTTTATTTAAAAATTGCGTGTCCGGATATACCTTCTAGTTATAAAATTAGAATGGTATTCTCGGACAAGATGGCAGTGCGTTTCCGAGTTTAACTACCTCTTGTTGAAACAGATAGTAAGTAGCAGATGAACTAGCGAACATCGATCGATTATTAATCACTCATGAAATACAGACGTTACAAAGCAAGATGAAAATTAAAGAAGAAAAAATTTAATTATTTATTTAATCAATATTTATATTTGTTAAACAGTCAAAAATTATATTATTTATCATCAATAAATACGTTCAGCTAATCATTCAATTTATTCAGTACTTCTTTTTATCGCATTTAGTCGCGCTTAGTCACGTTAAAATACTTGTCCGAGTATACCTTCTAATCTTGTCCGAGTATTGCAGCCAACGCGAAAAGCCTGTCCGAGTATTGCAGCAAACTAAGCTTCTTAAAAACGTTGTTATTTTAAAAATAAAAAGTACATATACATAATTTTTTTTTTTAAATCAACATTAAAAAGTTTTAGTTTTATAATAAAAATAAGAAAATCTACGAAAACTAACAAATTTATTTCGAAAATTAGGGATAAAAATTTAGTACCTTTAAAACTGTCCGGGTATTACCTACTTTACCTTACTCTGTGGATAGCACTCCGGCTGACCGTACTAGACTTTGTCAGGTAACTGTTACCGGACAAACAATTAACAAAGTGCGCCTTACGGGATACTCCATTCCGGAGCACTCCAGTATAGGGTACCGGAGTTTCCGTTAACGTTAACTTTGTTTTTCTCTCAGTATAATAGAATCTTTCTTCGAGTGCGGGCGAAACGCAACCTTTTCCATCGCGTAAACGAAGTAGAACCTTTCTTCGAGGGCGGGCGAAAAGCAACCTTTTCCAGCGCGTAAACGAATCAGCACCTTTCTTCGAGCGCGGGCGAAACGCAACTTTTCTTCGTGCGCATACGAATCTGCATCTTGGTTCGAGCGTCGGCGAAACGCAACGTTTTTCAGTGTACGGCCGAATCGCAACCTTCTTCGTTCCAACCGTCGATATTTAAATATTATTTTTATAACTCTTTACATAGTGTTACGGGATTGAAGGTTATTAGAGATCG
The DNA here is from genome assembly GCA_900490015.1 of Megastigmus stigmatizans. Classification (NCBI taxonomy): domain Eukaryota; kingdom Metazoa; phylum Arthropoda; class Insecta; order Hymenoptera; family Megastigmidae; genus Megastigmus; species Megastigmus stigmatizans. Next base: position 19,606 of record UELV01080256.1, on the reverse strand, counting down.
GTTGTCGGTGAGTTTTAAATAAAAAGATCGATGATAAGTTATAGAGTTCGTATATTCAATATACTTAGAGACTGCCCGAGTTGCCGTACCCGGAATGAAGGTGTCGAGAAGCCAAGCTACGAACATGACAATACAAAGAAGAATGATCCTAAACATAAGAAAAAGTAGATAAAATACCTCAATTAGAATTTTATAACGATGTTTTTTACTTGACATATAAATAAAGTCGACGCTATTGAAAATATTATGTCTATTACAATCACTGGTTAATAATCAGGATTTTCTTTTCATATAAAATAGGTTTTATATAAATTAAAAGCATATTCATCAATATGTAATTGTTATATTTTTAAGAGTGATCATTATAAATGTTATTTTTCATAACGTTTTATTTAAGTGTTTAAAACAAAACAAATGCATTTTTTAAATAATTTTTGTATTATTGGAAACAACAAATTAGAAAGAATTCATAAAATTGGAAGTCAATTTTAAGAGTTTTGACTCTCATGATTACTACTAATTGGTTAAATATCCTTATACATTAATTTGCTTGTATACATTAAGAGCTTTTTCTGCTCTTAATGTATACAAAAAATTTACTATTTCTTTATATTTTTTATTAATCAATAGTAAATAGATTTTTCTTTTCGATTTGTTTTTATTTTATATTTTGAATTACTTAAATCGTAAAATTGAAATGGAAATCAGCCACATAAATCTCTCAAAAATATGGACACCATTTCCCTTTGATCAGTATTAAGTGGTTGATTCAACTAATTAGATTATGGATATTTTTCTAACATAAATAATAATTCGTTTTCACATTATAGCTATTCCTTAAATTAATTCTAAAAAATTTATTACCTTATTTAATTTGATATAAAACTTAATTTGATTTAAATTGCAGACCTTAAAATCTACTATAATATGTAGCATATCTGTAGAGAAAAGCTCTTAAAATTATTTGAATATTTTTAAAACAAAAAGGATATTAATCTTATTAATTTAATTAAAAAAGTAAATCACAATTTTTAACATGTTTAATGTAGGTCTGTCTATGGGTACATACATGGAAGTGTGTACATACTCTTGTTGATAATTAATTGTTATGTTAATGTCAATTGACAATAATAAACGTTAATTGAACATGTTAGGACAAAAAACGGTTATTTGACTTTTGATTAAATAGTACCTTTTCCAGTAATGAGCAAATCCGAGAATAGCTTAGATAAATGATGAATATCTTTCTGATGTAAGTAAAATGACAAAATATACAAATATAGAAAAATATTTAATGGATATAAACTTAATTTTTAAATTTGATGCAAAACAATTTCAAAACTAATTATTATTGTTATGCAAACTTATTCCGTAATACATCTTTCACCTTTTTTTCGAATTATTTAAGGCTAGATACATAATTCTATCACTATGCCACTAATATTATGTTTTGTATATTACTGTGAAGATTTTCTTGCTTATTTTACTTTATCACTTTTAGTTTTTGATAATTAATGCAGAGTATAGTAACAATATAATCCCTCTATATAACTAGAATACAACTAGATACTAACTTAGTGATAGTGTTTGAAAATAATTTTGCACTTTTGTGACTTTTATGTTGTATTGTTCGTTTAAAAAGATTTTATAATTTTATAAATGTTATTATAAAAATATATACCGTGGAAAATGTAGTTTTCAATAACCCAAGGTTTGTTAATTAGTTATTTTGTTATTCAAATTCAATACATCATATATCTCATTATTTTTTTATGTGTATTCAGTGAATCAAATTAAAATGAATAATAAATAATAAGAGCCTAAATCTCTTTTTTATCGCTCCACCTGTTTTTAACTAAAAACAAAAATTACTTTTACAACTACAGTAGGATTTTAAAATAACATATTTAAAATCATGTATTCATTTTACATTTGATCAAAAACTGTGAGATTCACGGTGATACAATCTGATAGAATACACTGACAAAAATTTAATCTGGAATTGAGTAGAAGAATTCTTGCCATACTTATAAATTTTATATTCTAGAATACGTAATCATTAATCAAAAATTGTATTCTTAAAAGTAAAACACGCCTTTTTGCGCTAGTTGATTTTACTTGGTCCAAGCAGAAATCTATTACCGCATATAAACAAAAGTTTTTCTACGTACTTCCAAATAATGCTTTAGCAGTTTATAAGTATCACGATGCCAAGACTATTTTTATCAAGATAGATATATTTAAATATTACAATTAAATTTTTTTGTTATAGCTATATCGAAAGTTATTTTAATGCAGATCCAGAAGGGCTGAAACCGCAGCCTAATTAGATCATAAGTATACTTGTATACAAACGATCGATTTTGTAAACCTCTTTTGAAATGGTAAAAAGATTTTTCTTTTTTTATACGTTATGTGCCATAACATATATATTCCGTGCTACCTTATTCTATCCATTTTCTAATCTATATGTTACCTTACCATGAGATAATCTTTAGTTCAAGAAATACTTGAATCAGTAACAAATATCCAAACTGATCCTTGCTATATTCCGATTACATTACAAGACTGACTTCATTACATCTAACAACAGCTTATAGCTCCCGCATGTTCAGAAATAGTAATTTATATTACTTTTCCTTTACAAGCACCTGAAGCACCCCTCACATATGACTCCACTAATGGAAATTTAACAATATCAGCGTGTCCTTATTGTACGATTCGTCAGCATGATACGCAATCGAAGAATCAAACATTTACTTCCTGTCACCTGTAGTGTTATGTATATAACTTTACATATAATTTGTGTTTGTATATTCCGATTAACAACTACATCTAATATTATATATGTTTTTGAATATAAATTTGAACACCAAAATCAGAACTTGTAATTGACTAACCGTTATGATTTTTTTCATCTCAACAGTTTATAACGCGCTGGCGATGTTCTCACACAAGGCAAGAAACAAAAAGTCGCTCTAATGCAAAGTAACAAAAAATAAGCGCGGTCACACATTTAGCAGAAATTTTTTCGTGTTGCACGCAAGTTTGGCGATCGTTAAGGAGTCCTAGCGGTTATAATAATACCTTTCAACGGTTTATCAAACAGTTATATTGTAATAGAGATCATCGTGTTCACAGCTTTTTATTATACTGTGAATTATTGATGTTATCCTGTCGAGATTAAAGTGGTGTTTCCAATCCAATTTACGCGTACACGCCCAATCGAATGGAAAGCGAAGAAAAGGCATTTTTTCAATTTCGCATGCTGTGTTACTTTGACTCATTAAACTCGATAAATTGACAACTGTATTTATGTAAAGTTGAAGCGCGACATAGTCTATTGTCGTCATTGTCATTCATCAGAAAAACCTATAAGTAATTATAATATTTTATAAAAACCAAGGAATATTCTTATTTACTTCACAACTACATTTATTCAAAATAGTAGTTTCATTTGTTACAATCTTCTTAGTTTTTAATGGATGAGAAATAATCATTTAGTGTTAAAGTCATTTACATAAATTTTGGATAAAGTATAACTCTAACAAATAATGAAAGAAATAGTTGCATAGGTTACTTAAACACTTGACAAGATTGTCTACATAAAGTCACATATTATATGTAGATAAACTTTTATATTAAGTAAACCTTAATAACGTGTTCAAATAGGATTTAAATTAAAAAACAACTACAAAAATTTTTACATAATCTTAATGTATAAGTCGATAAACCAATCGATAAGAATATATCATTGATCTTTTGAAAAACTATTTAATAATTACGAAATAAAAAAAAACAGATAAAAGACTTGTACTGTATACATGTTTAACTAAACCTCAAAAAAAGGGGGGGGGGATCACTGTACTTTCATAAAGTATCTTTACATTTGCTATACAAATATTTATTGTCGCGCTTCAATTAATGTTCTCTGAGCTTGCCGTTAGCTTTGATATAAGGAAATCTTTCTACCGCGGCAAAACACGTAGGAAACACAAAAACGACGATATACGTAATGTATTTCATTTTTTATAAATCGCTGACTGACTGTGAAAAAAAATCGCACGAGAACCGTTAATTGTGATTTTTTACAAATAAAATATAATATTAATGGAACACTTAAACGATTTACGACAACAGTATTTTTTGTACATATACGTCTTACAAAGAAAAGCTGGAACTCGATGACAGCATTATTAACTTTTGTGTATTAAATTTTATGACAAATATAAACGCAAAAGCAGAGGCTTCTGTTAATATGTGGTTCCTACGAATATGTAAAAACAAAATAGAAAAGCATAGTTAGCAAAATGTCAAGTGTATAAATTTCTATTGAATGGTATTGCCATATTAAAGGAAATACAAGAAAATGTGTTAAGTAATTTACTTTCTTTGAATGAGAAATATAAAGATGCAGCAGTGTACGCAACATAAATAATACTTTTGAAAGTACATCTATTCTTTGTATTTGCAAAATCGAAATTTTGTATTGTTGCGTTGCATTCTTCAGAGAATGGATGAAGGAAAAATAAAAAAAAGTATAAAATTAATAAATATAAAACGTTAATCGTTCTAAAAAGTGCTTTTTTTTAATAAACTTCAATGTTCACATCCTTATTTTACATCGAGTATCATTAATACTTTTTCATTTATTTTACAAGTAAGTAATTTACCTACATCTTACAAAACTTAATCGAGCTACGATATCACATTTATTGGAACGATATATTGTTGATCCAAACCTATATAACAGTCAGACATAATGTAGATTTGCAGCCTTTTACGTCCTAAAAAATTAATATATTTATAGTTGGTATAATTTTTGCTTAGAGGAACATATTCTTTTAATATAAATTTAGTAATAAATTAGAAATTGAATAACTATTACATGGTAACCGTTTCGTGCTATTACAGCCTACAATAGTTAATATTCTATAGGAAAGTGAAAAAAGATTTTTATAGTGCGCGGAAAGAAGCACTCACCTAAATTAGTTGGGGTAGTAAACTGCAAGTAATGAGTCTTTCGCGGCCCATTGATTCCTGATACTCGTTTCAAAGCCCATAACTCACGCCTTTCAATGTCGCCAAGGACCAAAAACCAGCCTTCGTCCTTGCCACGATGAAACCTTGGACAATGTGCTTTCAACGTTTGTGAATAATTTTTTCGTTTCGTTCCAACTGCGAGAATGTATTCCGTACCACTGCGAAGTTCCAGTGATGCGGGTGATGTTCTGGTAGAGATTTCAATTTTCTTTTCACTTTCTTCAGATTCGAAGTCGCCTTGTATGTAAAGGTCAATACATAATACTGGCATATCTTTGGTGACTTGGTGAATCTATAAAATTATTGTTAAATCATAAATTATTCGAGTTTATTTTTCCAGAAAATAATTTTTTCTTAGATTTCGTATAAAAAGAATGAAATTGTAACATGTAACTAACAAAATTGTATTTTATACGTTTATAAAAACGTATAAAGTGTATTATTCTTGATTAAAATTTTTATTATAAGTAATCGAAAACAATTTGTATCCTATGATTCATTAATTTAAAGAAATATTCTATTAATATGAAGTACTTAAGATTACGAAATAAACAAAAACCTTTGTAATATACAGATTTAATAAAAATTCCTATTTTAATAAAAATTAAATAACTAATTTACTCACTTTACTGACATGGTCGTCGATGAATTCTCGCAATAAAGCATTTGATAATTTAGTGTAATTATTGGCTATGGTTACACAAAACCATGGCAAGCACTTAGGAAATTCTGAAAACAGGTGTAAATGTTCTTTTTCGATGTACGGTAAGGTAAGTAACGCAGATTCATCAATCCATCTTCCTTGAAGGACCATTTGAAGTAGCTGTATTACTTGAAGAACTGAGGATAGAAAGCCGCGTTCAGCTGCTACATCGATCATAGCCTACAAAGCAATTTTCCAATCATTTAAGCAAACGCGAAAACCTGTTACATTTTTTTTATGGTGTAACATAAATTAGATTTGATGCTTAAAGTGTTTAGCGCAGATGACAAATAGTTTTATTTACCTGTAATATTCTTATAGCTTGGTCAAGCACAGATTTTAAATCGGTATAGTAATCAGCACATGGAAGCGGTAATCTTGAAAAGTGTGCTTGCAAAAGTAAGAAAGCTTTAGTATTGGATGAATCGTATGACAGACGCTCCACTGAATAGCGACACATCTTGGCTAGTTCTCTGATATTAAAATAAATTCAATGATAAATAAAAAAACCATAGTGTTAACTGATTAATTATTAAACAAATAAAATTTACATACTCGTTAAGTAAATCTTCATTATGTCTGACTGGAAGTTCGTCGTACTCATGGGCATTACACATTATTCTTAAACACTTTTCTAACGAGATTTCATCTATTAAAGCGTCTTTAAACATAGCGATGGTTCGATGAGACATGTAATAGTACGATGCAATTCTTCCAAAAGAAAGTGGACCTATGCATTGTTCTTCCTAAATAATTAAAACAACCAATAATTAGTAAATTTCTGATACCACCCTTATCAATTTTCTTGGTATTTACCTCATCATTGTATATGCACTGAGATTCGATAAGTACACTTAAAGTGTCGTCGACGAGTTTTGATAAATATGAATTAATTAGTTCAGGTTCCATGTTACCGAGATTGTAGTATCGCGGATTTTTCATCAACCGCCGGAAGAAATAAGTCCAAGTGAGATAGTCGAGAAACTCTTGTTTGGATTTTATCGTACCAGCAACGATCTCAGCATTTATATGATCTGGAAGTACGTCCAGCAAACTCGATTCAACTGGGAAAGGCTCGTAAAGAAACTGTTTGTAAAAGTTTTTCTTGATATCGTGGACGAGCACAACCGCGACGCCCGAGTCGTCAAACTGTGGTCTACCCGCACGGCCCATCATTTGCAAAACATCCGTTATAGGCATGTCTACGTAGCGTTTAGTCTTGCCATCATAGTATTCAGTGCCCTTGATTACTACTAGATGAGCAGGGAAGTTGACACCCCAGGCTAGGGTTGCAGTCGTTACAAGGACCTAAGTTTTATAAAAAAAAAAAAAGAGGTTAAATAAATTTTACTATGTTATACTGAAATTTCAAATATTAATACTGAAGCATTGAGAAAGAACTTGAATAGTTAAGAGAAATTTGCAATCAATTATTAAAAAAAAATAATTATTACGAATCTATAACATTTTTCTCAAAGAAACCTGAATCATACAAGTCTAATAAAAAATTGACGAGAATGCCCAATATCTGCATTTATATGAAATACACGATTAAATAATGTATCATTTATTTCTTATTGAATTTAGTTAGAATTAACTTTAAATTCTTATTAATCTTATTTCTTATTCAAATAACTATCTTCGCACCTGAATCTTATTGTTAACAAAGAGCTCCTCGACAGTCGTCCGATCCTTATCTTCCAAACCGGCATGGTGAAGTCCAATACCAAAGGCAAGAGTAAGCTTGAGATTAACATCCTTGATATTATCCAGAAGATTATCCATCTCTTCATCGGGCATATGCAGCCATTGCTTTGGATTATCTTCGGCGGCGAGATAAGCAATAAGATCGAGAGCCGTGAGCCTCGTCTGTCTACGCGAAGATACGAATATCAAGGACGGACTAACGGGTGCGTGTTGGCGAATTGCAGCAAAAGTTGGTTTGTTCATGGTTGCCATGCGGGGACAGTAATGTTTGCCCGGAAAGCCGGCTATGTGGACTTCTAATGGTACTGGTCTCACCGATGGCCGGAAATTATAAAGTCCCGACTGAAAAAAATACATTTGTTCGTTTAGTCTACTTATATGCTGAATATTATAATTATCAATACATTAATGTTTTTTATAAACAAACCCTTTTTATTCCTAGCCAGTGACCTAAATCGACTGCATTGGCTAAAGCTGTGGATAGACCGATAATCCTCAAAGTTTTGGAAGTGTGCGAAGCTATAAAGTTAGTTCGCGAGACTATTACTTCGAGTACAGGACCTCGATCTTCTCCCAACAAATGAATTTCATCAATGACGATTAAAGCTACTTTTTGAACATAATTTCTCGTTTGCCAACTTCTACTTATACCGTCCCATTTCTCAGGTGTAGTTACAATGACATCAGATGTTGAGATAACTTTAATATCAGGTGTCACATCTCCAGTTAATTCTACGACATTTTTCCCCAGCTCTCCTAACCGTTTTGTCCAATCTTTCATTCGTTCTCTTACCAACGCTTTCAATGGAGCAATATAAACAATCTAAAAAAATAAAAAATAATATTCATTTTCGTATATTGTATAAATGACATATACTTTTAACATAAAAATGCTAAAATATTTCAAAGATATATATATATTTCACTTGAATCTTTGAAATATTTTATATTTATATATATATATACATTATTTCTGCATACTTTCCGATCAGGTTCTGTTCTAAAAACTCTCATCATAGCTATTTCAGCAGCGATAGTTTTGCCTGAACCAGTTGGTGCTCCAAGAAGAACATTATTGTCTGTATGATAAAGACAATGAAATATTTGTGTCTGAATAGGGTTAAAGTGTGTGAATCTGTATAGTTCTTGAAATTCTGGTACTTTTAACGCACTGATAGGTAATGGCTGTAATTCTAAAAGATCTGCAAACGCAAATGAAATATTTTTAATTCATGCTACGAAAAGTGCAATGTGAATTTGTAGATTTCATAAGTTCATTAATAAAATGATTACCGGTGTGTGGTGGATGCGATTCCGGTAAAATCAAGCCTGAAAGCCTCAAGGGTTGCATGTATTCACTTCCGAGCCACCGATCACTCGTAGCTCTCACAAAATATTGAGTGGGAAGTGGCTCACTCAAAGGAATCGTCATCACAATTTCTTGACCTGACATTGTTACGACCTGAATAAATAATTTAGCAAATTAACAAAACTCAATTTTTTATGACCTGAGATTGTCGAGTCAGACTCGAGGTAAAATTTTCTATTTTTGTTTACTTTTTACAGCATAGCTTTGAGTTAGATCATTTCATAAACATACGGCCTCCCAAATATAACTCAGTTTAATGCTGTGCAGCTTTAATTTGAGAGGTTGCAAAAATTTGTAACATTAAAAATGATTAGCTCTGCTTGAAAAAATGAAATATATGGTAGTGTGATAGGAGCTTATATCCAAGGCAAGTTCAACCAATATAAAAACTAAGGACACATATTATGAGCACGTTTGGCTAGCTGGACTATTAGAGGAAAGTATTAGCAAGGAGTTTAAAATGCCTAATTTGAACATACTTGTTTTTTAGTTAACTGCAGATATTCGTAATGATATATATAATTAGTATCTGGATCTTCTATCCACAGCCAAAATGCTTCTGAATTTTTGCCATGAATTTTATCATTCCATTTGAATTCGGGAATTATATGCAGTCGAATTCTGAGAACCGTACGAGTTATAGGCTGTAGAGTAGCCTCGAAATCAAGAGAAGGATATTCATCACAACATTTTTTTACAAGAGCTCCAGCCTTTTGATTGCGAATTATATTACCTGAAAATTAAGGAACATTTAAGGATATTAGGGAGAATAAATTTTTCGCTGGATATTAATTAACAAATACAACTAAATAATTTACCGATTTCCACAACGTCCATTTCCCTGAGCCTTTCTACTGTGAGTTCACGATCTTCGATTTTGTTTATAACTTCTTGAGGCAAGCAATAAAATTGACGTAATGCACTCATATGATCCCACTGTTGTAACTCCAACATTTTAGCCATGCTAAGAGCCCTGCCGGCCATGATAGCATTATTTTTTCGTAACATCATTTCAAATAATGCTCTGCATATACGTACTGCATTCTATAAGTACAATAATATCATTTTATATATAAAAAAATTGTACGATTTAGTGTCTACAGAAATTTAAAAATTGAAAAAATACATCAATATGATTTCAATTTTAGTATACGATTTTGGTATATGTATGGTCTTCTAATGGAATACATCACATAACAAAATAAAATATCTCTTATATTTTTTTCGCTTTTGTTTTGTTGAATTAAAAATATTTTTTTCTTTATTTAATTAAAATAAATGTATGAGAATTAGCTATTATGATTACTCGCCTGTGTGATATATGCTTGGTCAGACAGTAAAGAAAATGCTTGAACCCTTCCTCTTGAAAGGTATGTCTGAAGTAAAATGTTAACTTTTCCGTGAATATTCTCTTTTCCACCCTGAGGAATGACTTCGCAGTAATCAGCTTGTAAATTATCAAGCTCGTCCATTTCGTCATCTCTGACTTTGAGTTGTTCAAATTCTTGCGAGCGTGATATCATGCCCAAAATATCAGCTTCTGTCATTATTGGCTTCATCAATTCATTAAAAATTTCAATTGTGTCATATTTTAAGTAGAAATGACTTGCTGTTCTACCCAAATCTAAACAGAAAATTATTCTCGTGAATCCCCTGTTACTTCGCATTACTAAAAGCAATTGGTCATACAAATATTTAACACAAACCAGTAGCATTCAGATCCCCGGTGCTAGTATTGTAACGTATCATTCTTGCCTTGTCGAGCGCCATAGCTGACAAATGTATCAACTCTTTTCGTTTTCGTTCTAAATTGGGATCTTCAACGATTGTTTGATATTCTATGCCATAAGCAAGGTGATTCAATCTCATTCGCACAAAGAGATAAGTATAACTTAACCATTCGACGGCTTCTTCTACATTAGATATTGTACCCAAAACTACCTGTTTAGTAAAAATTCAAATTACGTTTCTTGCCATTTTAAACTGATTCTTATTCAACGAAATTCCTACCTCTGCATTTAAGTTGTCAGCGAGGTACCTGATGAAACTACTTTCAATGGGGAATTGATTTGTTAAAAGAGATAAGTAATGCGATAGTTTATCGTGCGTCGTAATAATAACTGCGTGCCCTGACGTATCAAACTGTGGCCTACCGGCACGACCAAAGATTTGCAACACATCCAGTATTCCCAAGTCAATAAAGGATCCGTGTTTTGAGTCGTAAATTTCAGTTCCCTGGGAAGTTAAATGTCCTGCATTTGAAAATCTTAAGTACACATTTAATAGGAATTAAAAAAGAAAAACATACGCGAATTATAACGGCATGTGCAGGTAAATTAACTCCCCAAGCAAGTGTTGAAGTACAAACGAGTACTTTGATCAAACCTTCGGAAAAATATTTTTCAACCAAATTCCTGAAAAAAATTGTTTCAATAGTTTAAAAAGGATCCTTTGAAATATCATTACTATTATGTGCAATTATTCTCGTGTCAATCGATAAATTAACATGACGCTTTGTACCTGTCAGTGCGTAACATGCCAGCATGATGTACAGATAAACCGTGTTGAAACAGTTCACTTAAGTACTTATTAGGTGACCTACTAAAAGCTTTTTGAGCTAATCCTGTGCGTTCGTCAGAGAGAAATAGCTTGTGAGTTTCGTTTTGTAAGGACATTTCTTTTATAACGGTCGCTGTTCTAATTGTTGCGTTTCGAGCGTGAACAAAAACCATGACCTTTTTAGAAAAAAAAGGAAAATTTATGTATTAATTTGTTATATCCTGTGATCTTTTTTTGACAAGTACATGTAAAGACTTTAAAACGAGTGAAAATATTTTTATTTACCTGATGACCTTTGCGGACCATATCAACCACTTGATTATAGCAAACAATATCCATATCACTCATTTGTTGCATTGGTTTTATAGCTTTAACACCAATAAAAGTTTGACTTAAAGGGACTGGACGGAAACGATGATCAAAATAAAAGAGACCCTTATAAGGATTCACTCTTAAAAATCTTGCTACATCGACATAATTTGGTAAAGTTGCAGAGAGACCAACAATTCTAATCATACTTTGAGAAGATTCCACCTTGTAAGAAAATTTAATTGGAAGTACACTTAGAACATTTCATTACATAAAAATAAAAGTAACTTAGAAAAATTATTTAATTACTAACTTGTCTTAGAGTACGTGCGACCAAAGCTTCTACGACAGGTCCACGATCTCCGTGAAGTAAATGAACTTCGTCAATGATTAGTAATCTAACTATTCTTGTTAATGCGACGTCTCCTGTACCTTTACGCGTAACAACATCCCATTTTTCTGGAGTGGTTACTATCATTTGAGTTTGCTGAATTTCTGCTTTTGTTAATTGCATATCACCCGTCAATTCTCGTACTGTAATCCCTAAATTTTCTAATCTAAATACAAAAAAAATTACATTTTTTACATTACTTTTATTTAGTCATAATAAAACTTTAAAAATTTGCAAAATTTGTTATACAATTTATTTAATATATCTTACCTTTTTTTAAAATTAGCTGTCATTTCTGCTGCCAAGGCTTTCATTGGTGCAATATATACAATTTTAAATTCATTAGTTTTTAAAATGCCATTATCTATATGTAACTTAATCTGATGAATTATTGTTAGTAGCGCAACGTTTGTTTTGCCTGCACCAGTTGGTGCGCAGATAAGTAAATTTTCATTAGTGTGATATGCTGCATCAAAAACTATACTTTGTATTCTGTTCAATGATTCAATACCTTTAAAAGCCATTTGACCTATCTAAAAGATTTATAAAATGTTATATATAATAACCTTTATTAATCATTAGTTTACTTTTGATACTAACTTCATCTAGAGTAGATATTACAATACGATCATTTCCAACAGTTAGAGGATCTAAAATAGGTACAGGAATATCAACTTGTTCACAAAGTTGAGAATCAGTTCTTTTGACATTCTCAGGTAAAACTATTCTTTGTCCTGATACAAACCCTGAAAAATTATAAACACGTTTTCAATTTCAAAAAAACTATGTATAGAAAATAACTTCTTTTGATTATCAATTTCTAAAATCAGATTTTTCAGAAGATCAAAAAATTTGGCAAACATATGCTGATAAAATTAATTACTTACCTGCACTAGCTTTTACATCCAATTTACAATCAAAAACAAATGGGTAATTTTCTCGAGCTGTAGAAGGTACAAAAGCTCTAGCTTTTTTAAATACTGGTTCAGCCTTTGCAGATAGAGCTTCTTGTCTTTTTAACCTTAATTCCACTGGGTTAAAGAACTCATCATCATCGTCATCATCAAAACCTCTTCCACTTTCAAATTTGCTAACCACTTTCTGTAACTTTTTTTCTTCTTTACGAACTTGTTTCATTAACAGTTTCTCTTTTTCAGACTGAACAATTACTTGAGAAGCTATTTGAGGCTGCTTTTCCATATCTACATAATTAATGGATAATTAAGAAATTAAAACTCATAAAAATAAACTGAATTAAAAGTCACTTCAGTAATTAAATTAGCTTACTAGAAAAAGTTTTTGACATTTTCTGATTACTATGCCATGCCAGTACGTGCTTACGATGCTCAATAATATATTCGATAAATTCTATATTTTCAAATCCTAGTAAATCAAATAACTCACTTTGAGCCAAATTGCCAGGTACTAACTTTAATTTGTCAACCATGACATTTACAAATTCTTCATAAGACATGTTTGCTTTATATTTTTCAAAGGCTTTTTTCATTCCTTTTGTAACTTGTTGCTTGTCAAACTATAGAAATATAGAATTTTAAACAAATGAAAAATTAAAATTTGTTTTTATATATTTTAAAATTTACCTCAGTTCTTCTCACTATTGTTTCAGCCTGTGGAGCTTTCATTAATTCGTCAAATTTTTTTGTTATGTTATTTAAACTTGTAGAACTCATATCATGCAGCATATCAGTTTGGGGCCATATAACCTTTGCTGGGTGATAAGGAATTTTGGTACCAAATGGTTGAGGCCTTAATTCTTCATCATCTACATTTTGCCCACGATTTAAAATTAACTTTAAATGTTCTTCTGATATTTTGTCCCCTATTTCTGCTACATTCTTTAAAAATGTATTATAATATTACTTAATAAAACTTTATTATAAAAAAAAAGATGTAGTATTTACCTGTATTAAATCTTGGAAGGACTTCTCATCTGATGTACCAAGTAACTGTTTTAATTCCTTCATTGTTTTTTTACTCACCACTTTTTCTTCAATTAATAATCGTAACACATAAACCGATAGCTCATTAATCATTTCTACAGGTTGACCCTCTATGAAAGCCATATGAATTATAAAATGAAATTAAATTAAGTAGCATAACCAATAAAATACTTCAAAAATAAAAAAAATCATTACCACATATTTTAGATATAAGGTGGTGCACCTTATTAAGTATTACTACTATCTCCTTTGGTACTTCTTTACAAATTTCATTCCAATTCAATACCCTATGAATTAAAAACTAAAATTGAATTATTTTGTTAAATCAAATCATGAAGCAATTATTAAAATGTAAAATTATCAATGCGATTAAATAAATTCATGAGCTACAATTTATAATTTATATTTTTGGTTCATCATATATGTAAAGAATTCTTAAATTTTTACCATCTCAAAATTGATTATATAATTTAAATATTTAAGGTTTAATTTTCAGTAGGTATAATACCTATAATGATTACTCAGGTAGTGTATAGCTTTAATTCAACTACAGTAGGATTACTTAATTACAAGGAAACGAATTCATATAACTAATATTCTTAGTACTTGTTCATAAAAGTGATTGATTGTAAAAAGATTTATTCAATTAAAGCAATTACAGAATTTGCCGAAATTAAGTTAACCTTAAACGAGTAAATCACCTCTTTATTTTTGCTGTTGCCTCTTGCCTCTTAGCATTTAAGTCATTAGGTTTGCGTTGACTCACATCTCGGCACAAATCTGTAAATACTCGCAATGTGCGAGTAATACGCGGTATTTCGCACATTGTCGAATATTTACAATAAAATTGATGTTAACCATGCAAAAAACAACAAAGGAGAACCACTCGATTTGCCGAACCGCGGTCCGCAGTGTCCGCACCGTGAGCCGTCCGGCGTCCTCGCACCACTCCGTGGATTTCCGCAGATTTCCACACACGTATTTACGGGCTGAGCCGAATGAATGGCGACTGCCGAGTGCTGAGTGGACACTGGCTATACGTGTGCGTGTGAGAATATAATAATAATAATAATATAATATGCATATTACATATGCACTGATTAGCTGATCTTACCATGTAAATATATAGATATACATTTTTATATAAACGCACGTGTGATGTGTATTACCAACGAATATAGAGTCTATATTCGTTGGTATTATATTGCACATGCGCAATTTAATAATCTACCTACTTATCTACCTATCATTTTATCAGCTGTTCTGTTTATACGCGATTTTACAAGCTGTCTTTATTAGACGTCTGTATAATTTATAATGCATCTATTTAATCTAACTTGAAAAATAAAATAATTTGAACATGTTAATATTTATACATTAAAAATTAGTGTTCTAGAAGTTCTAGAATATGTATATATTATATTATTTTGAAATAATTTTTGTTATTTTAAATTTAAATACTTTTTTCTTAATATAATTTATTAATTTTTTATGATTTTAAAACTATCAGTAGTTTAATTGAATTTATTTAATTTCATCATATACTTTTAAAGTATTAAGTTATATCAAATTGTAAAGTTATAAGTATTAAAGTATACCTAATATCATATTGTATAAAAGGCAAAGACTGTTTTCAAAATAGGCCGTACAATGAACAATCGCACTTATTGCACCTATATCTATATTCAGTGTGTGCACAACTCTATATAGACTAGCCTCAACCTTTTTTATCAGCTGTTTTATGTCTTGGTCGTCTTGGAATAGTTGGAACGAACTCTGGTCGGTGTTAGCGGCGTGTAAGTGTGTTTTTACATATGTATTAACATGATTGAACTCCAATTAGAAAAGTTAAAAGTTAATCACTGAAAGTGATGCATTCAAAAAGAGCATTCTTATTTAGTGTCACAATATATTGGAAATATACTGGGTAAGAAAAGCAAAATACTCAAAAACATTTTCATTCATATAATAAAATATTAACAAATTTTTTGTTCTAGTGATGAATGTTTATTGTAAATCCAGCATTACTTTCTTTAAAGTAATTGAATATTTATTATATTTATATAAATATTATTAAATGTGAATTTATTGGCAATGTCTTTAACTGCGAAAGACTTAACCAAGTTACTGGACTTATTAGATGAAGAAAATGCAAGTGCAACTTTGGAAAATTTATCAAACCAATTACACTTAACCTTTCCTAGAGAAGACCGTTTCAAAGTTGGAATGACACTGCTTCTTCTACTTCAACATGTAGATTTATTGCCTAAAGAATTACAGCGAATAATTGCAGTTGCAATGCTCTTTGATCTATACAAAGGCGAGCCTTTAGCTTCAACACCATTTGCACCGGTATAATTTAGAATATTTTATTTATGATATATATTTCATATTTAATTATATCTTTAGATAAAAATTTTAAAAGACTATTTATAGTACAAGATTTAAGCAAAATGTCTAATTTTGTTTAAATTAAAATTTTAACATGTGTAATAAAAAACATTTATAATTTTTTTAGGTATTTGTACAAATTTTGAAAACACCTAGTGAAAATGTTGAAAAAACGCACTTTTCGGGACATATTCCAGTCTTATCTCGGTGTGAAAAATATCTAATAGCCAGTTTAATGGGATATAATTACAATGAAATGATTAAAAAGACACCTAGACAAATAATTGAAGAGCTTTATCCGCTTCCTAGTCCACCACCTTGTGATTCTACAGATCTACAATTGCAATTAGTTGAACGTAGATCTGAATTACCTGCGGTTGAAAAATGTGGTAATCCAGTTATCTTGTCCGATAATACTGAACGACCTAAATTGGGAGTTGCCAATGATGCTGATGTAAAGAATATAAGTAAGAGTATTTTAGAATCTCTTATAATTGGAGATCCACCACCATATGCTCAAAGTTATCAGCCAGAATTTCTAAGGCCAGCTCCACCAATCCATCGTTCTACATTAGATGAAGTACCTTGGATGAATATGACTGAACCAAGTCAATTTAAACTAGAGTATGATGCAAGTATGTGTGTATCAAATTGTGCTGGTGCAGAAGCAAGAAGACTTATGGGCCGAGCTTTTAAAAGTGTCTTAACATTACAACAGCAACAACATCTTGTAACTGAGTTGCATAAAGATCCCAAGCTTGTTTATCACATAGGATTAACTCCAGGAAAACTACCAGATCTTGTCGAAAATAATCCATTGATTGCCATTGAAGTACTTTTAAAATTAATGCAATCGAGTCAAATAACAGAGTATTTTAGTGTACTTGTTAATATGGAAATGTCTCTACACTCTATGGAAGTTGTTAATAGATTAACCACAACTGTAGACCTTCCTACAGAATTTGTCCATCTTTACATAAGCAATTGTATCTCAACTTGTGAAACGATCAAGGATCGTTACATGCAAAATCGATTGGTGCGATTAGTGTGTGTTTTTCTGCAATCGCTAATTAGAAATAAGATTATAAATGTACAAGAACTTTTTATAGAAGTTCAAGCATTTTGTATAGAATTCAGTCGTATAAGAGAAGCTGCCGCATTATTTCGGCTTCTTAAGCAGCTTGAATCAGGTGATACAGCTGGCTTAAATTCAACACCGACATCCAAAAGTAATAAAATAGATATGTGTTAAAGTTATTTGTTTTAAATTAAGGGGAGATATATGTTGAAGGAAGAAAAGTAATTAATTGTGCATATTTATGAATATATATCTGCGGCCATTTAAGATTATATATAATTATGTAAAAAATTACCTAAATCATTGGATTTCACTTTTTTCCTGAGGTTAACATTATTTCAAAATTGAATTTTTTACCCTTATTATAGTTTATTACTTTCATCTTATATTGTGGCTTTCAAAAGAATTGAATTAAATGAAGGTATTGGGAAGAATATAATTGAAATTAATATTTCAAGTTCTGATATACTGCCCAAGATTGAAATGTGATTGTAAATTTGTAAGATGATGTGAATCGTAAAGTTTGTATTGTAATTTATAAAGACAGTATTTTCAATAATCAAATTTAAATACTTTAAAAATTCAATTTGTGAAAAATGTATATTTCCCCAAAAATCAATTGAGTTTATAGACTTACATTTTTTCCAAGATACTTATATTTATATAATAACGTGTATTTGCAATATGTATTTTGAAAATTTCATCAGAAATATGGAATATGCAAATTCAATTTTTTAATAGATATCCTTTTGAATACTTTTTGTTAATATATTCATTTTTTAAGATTTTTATTCGTTTAATAAATATCTTTACAAAAGAAAGCAATTTGAAATCTAAACCTTTTTTATTTATCATAACAATCTATTGCTGGATATTCCAATTTATATTTGTAAAATTGCTCAGTAATTATACATATTACTTACTAGTACTTTTACATATATAAAATTCAAAGTTACAATAAACAAAATTCAATGTAACAAATTCATTAATCACTGATCCTATGTGAAGAAGTTATTTAAAACACTATTATTTTTTACTACAATTCTGTTTAACTTACTTATTAGGATCACTATGAATTTTATGAATCTTCACTTAAAAAATTAAATAAATTTATAATTTAAAAAATAAAAAGTTATTTTCAATAAATAATTATTCAATAACATATTAAACAGATAATGTGAATTATGTAAATCTAATGAAACTATTGTAAAAATTGAACATAATGTATTCTTTATTTTTTGCAAATATTTTTAGGATACATCATGTTAAATAATATAGACGTTTCGAGTATGTATGCGTTTTAATTCGTCAAAATAAATATGATATAATTACTAAAATGTAATATCTTGGTACACACACATAAATTTTATCTATGGATAAAAATAATTAAATTACTAATCAATATGTGAAAAATATTTACACAAATATTTAATAAAGTAAATTGTTATTATGAGTATGCAATTTCTATTTAAAATTAAACGTGCTTTTAAAAAAGCTTTTTAAGATTACTGTACTTCTAATTTTTATAAATAATTTGAGTACTGTGATCTATAAACAGATTTTTATTTTTATTCATGCATGAAATATGTTCTCTAAACGAGTGCTGTGTAGGTAAATAAATTACAAACAAATCTTTGCAACAATAATTAAAAACAGGTTATTGCAAAAAACATTTTTGCCGATTTATATCTTTACATACAAAATTCCTATATGTACATAAATTTGAATTTCCTATTCTGCAAACTTATACAAAATTTAAATCATAAAAACTTTAAATTGCGTATAAACAGAATTATTCTAATTCATTATTTCTCTATACAACTAATCACACCGTTCTTACATTACATAATTAATTCATAACCTTGCACGGTTAAACTTTGTAATTTTCAACTTTTACATAATATGTATTTACAACTATATCATTCAGTTTCATTCTTCAATAATTACAGAAATTAACTACTTTTGTTTACATGTTTATAAATCATCACAAAAAACGACAATTTTTTTATTCAGTCGTCAGCTCTTTGCACTTTTTATCTTTAATGAGACCTGGTGCCTTCAGCATGGTTTTCTTCTCTTTGGGTTTACCCTTGTT
>UELV01080255.1:0-16059 GCA_900490015.1 Megastigmus stigmatizans | reverse complement strand
AAATCGGTATCACCATTCGAAAGAACAGGTCAAAATACGTCGGATATGATCTTTTTCAAATTTTTTCAAACTTTTTTTTTAGTTGAAAAAAAGCCTTGAAAAAGTTGTTGAAAATTCGGGGTCTTGGTCGTTAATGGGTTAATAATGAGAAAGTTAAATATATTTTTTTCATGATTTTTAAAGCATGTATTAATGTGATCAGAAATAGGGTACCGTTTGATCAGAAACTACGTCCGCATGCGATTAGTCTGATCAGGAACTGTTACCCGGAGATTTTTTCATATTTTCGATAGTTACTAATTTATTTTCCTAGATTTTTTTTATTGGAACGTATTAAATTAAAGATAAAACTTGAATAAAGTTAAATAAAATGAAAAATTTTTACATTTTCATGCTATACGTTTACGCTTACTTGATCAGGAACTACGCCCTTCACGGTATAGCACTTCAAATTTTGGATAATAGTATATTACGACATCGACTACGGCTCTGGTGTCAATTTATACGAGTTCTGGGCTGTCCAAGTTTTTTCCTCCCTAGGGGCATAATGTACTATTATTGGCTGGTAGCTTAAGATTATCGAAGCTTCAAACAAAGATATCTCAGCTTTAAAAAATCGTACAGAGTCGACTAAAAATTTAAATTAAAGCTTGAAAAGCAACCTTTCTAATTTCATACATTGCATAATTCGGAATTACTGGGTTTATTACAATTTCCAAAATTTGAAGTGCTATATCTTAGTTTCTGATGAATGAAATTGGAAAATTCCGACGGTTTAAGAAAGGGCTGACAAAAAATACGCGATTAGTACCTTTTGCAATGGTCAGTATGGTCTTTTTCAATGTTAGAATATATGATTTTCGTGGAAAAACGCCGAAAAAATCAGCATTTTTTTCAAATAAATAGTCATAACTTTTTTCTAAGAAATCGTAGGCTAATTCTGATCACGGGATTCGAAAGAGGAGGTCAAAAACTATCGATATTGCTTATTTCATTTTTTTTCAACGACGTTTGGATTAAAAGTTATGGCACAGAAAGTTGTGATCAAATTTTGGACTTTCGGGCCGAAAAGGGTTAATCAAGAAATGTCTATATTTATGTACATATATATAGAGAAAATTATTACGAGATCTTTAATGCTTATGCAAAAATACAAAAATAATTATTTTTCTATTAGTTTTTTAATCTTTTTAAAAACATATAAGTAACAATCGCTCAGTATCTTTAAAGCATTCTACATAAATAGCTTATACATAATTTTAAAATGCGTAATTTCACCAAGTTCATCATGATTAATTAACACAAAATTTCTATACTTATTTAATTATAATATGAGTAAAATAAATAAAGGCAACATTTAATTATAAATTGTTTTATTTAAAAATAAAGTCGATGTAAATCTGTCCTTTGTGAATATCTAGTACAACTATAGTATATAATACACGTTTATGTTATTTATTCCACCTGAGTTTTAAAATCTTATGATATTGCATTAAGTTAATTTTTTTACATGAAACAGATCGTATAAAAATATTACTACAATAGATTTTATATTTATAAAAAAAAATTACAATTGCTTGATTATCAGCATCTATTCTTTTGCCTAGATCTTGTACTATATTCAGCGTGAACTACCAAACTACTTACAAATAGAGAAATAGTTCTGTCGAACTTATTTACATAAATTATAATTTTACAACAAATGAGTTTCCCTATTATGCATTTTCGAAACTATGAAGTACTTTATTATACGTTAATAACTGAAATTAAACATTTTATAACATTACCATGAAACTAATTTATATTTGGTGCATAGTTACATTTCTGTTATAAATTTACGTATTTTTTATTTTAATTATCGTTTCAGAGCCACCTTATATGAAAAATTTAAGGATTTCATTTGTAGGTAAATCCTTTGATATAGATTACAAAGAATAAAAAATTTAGCTTCATGCAATACACAAAATATAATTTGTTCAATGTCTTAAAAATTATAAGCTTATCGATATGAGATCGTTGGATTTATGTCCAAAATTTGCATATTAACGCTTTCGGTGTGAGATGCGACCCATAAGTATATGGGTCGTAAAATGTTTCACTTCAATTGTCCATTTGGAGCAAAAATGCGATCTAACAATTTTCCACAGCGTTTTTCTTTTTCTTTACTACTCAAAGAACATATTCTCGGCAAGAATCAAAGTAGATTTTTTTTTTTTTTTTTTTTTTTTTCAAAAAGAAATTTAAATAAAACGTGATGCTTACACGTTGTTAGCACTGAAAGTGTTAAAAAGGAATTGCATTGCTAATTAGCGTGAAATTTTTATGAGTTTAATACATTCATAAGGGTAGAATTCATTGTATAAATATAAGTAGTGTAATAACAAGATCAAGAAATATAATCTTTAGTTGTACAATTACCTCACTAGCACAGATATATGTACAAGTTTTTGCGAAAACTTAAGAAAGAATTAAAAGAAGATTGTATACAGTTGTGTCACATCAGTTCTTATAAGAAATTTCAAGAACACTTTTAAATTGTAAAGCTATTTGTCTCGATACGACACTTAAAGAATAGATACTTAAATATTATTTGAAATTAGGTCATAAACACGTAAAGAGTAATTTCTCAGTCTCTAAAAATTCATAAAACTTCGCTGATGGTTTGATAAATCAAATGAAGTTATACAAACTACCTACTTAAATTAAGATTTTTAGTTTTTGCATATCAAAAGCAAATACAAAACATTTAAATCACAGTCTCGCCAAGGCAGACCATCTCAATCTAGATCCATAAATTATTGCCTATACTCGTCATCACTCATCGTCACTCATTTCTATTTATCTAAACTACAAAGTCTCCTCGTCGTACGCAAATCAGAGAGTCTAGTTCCAAAAATCCGCGTACGCTCACGGTAACGTCATAGACCTAAGTATCTCCTCGAGCAACGCTGGCTGCGATTCCGAGAGGGTCTTGAAAGCTTGCGTGTCCAACACGCTCTTCAAGTGCGCCCTGATGAAGTTCAGCGCCTTCTCCTTCAGCCTACCGGCATTGTGTAATTCGGCGATCAGCAAACAGTCCGCTGCGTCCTGGACCGATAGATACTTACATAGGACTTGTTCGCAGGTGATCTTCAAGCCGTCCAGCGCATACTGATCCGCGGCACCCAACAGCTTACCAGCTTTACCCTGAATATCGTCGACTTTGCCCGTATAGATGAACTTGAGCATGGCTCTGAGAGTCTCGGGATCGACGTTGTGTATTTGCACTGTGTTCTCCTGGGCCTCCTTCATATTGTGCTCAAACATGGCAGCGAAAACCGGACTACGGGCCGAGAGAATATTCTTGTGGGCGGGGAACTTGATGCTGTTGCAAGCCACGAGGGACACATCGCTGAACTTGTCGTGCTCAAACAGCTGCTCGAAATCGTCGGACATCTGGAGCAGAAGATCCGGAGCTGGTGGACTGGTGGTGTCTTGGTTCGTGCGCTGGACGTTGCCGGTCGCCGATTTGATCTTACAAAGTATTTGCAGCTTGTCATTTAACAAGAGGCCGTTTGCGGGATTCTGGACGAAGTCCTTCTTGACAAATTTCGGGAATCCTGATTGTCTACCCTGGAAGAACTGCCACTTCTCCGTAGTCCGGCGTTCGTTCACCTCGCGGCCATCCTTGTCCAGGATGCAAAAGCGAAAGTCGACCTTGATCGAGGGCTTGTTGCAGGTGACGAGGTGCAAGAACAGGGATACGTAGTCCTTGTTCTCGGGATTGTTGCCGGTTGGATAGAACTGCATACGCCACTTGAGCACGTCGTAATTCGGTGCCGAGAATACCTGCAATTCAAGACGAGTTTTTTAATGCTTCGACCTTGACTGAATACATTTTCAATTCTTCTACAAATATGTATCAATGATCATGCAGATGAATCATAAATAGACATAATTGAACATAATCAATAATTGTTGTGCCGTTAAATAAAATAAATTAGAACAGAATGAAGTGTTTCAAGAATGTCATTTAGATATTCAGTAATTCTGATAATAATCGCACTGTTGATTCCAGAGCTTCGCCAGGTTTTTCATTGCAAAAACTAAAGTTGTTTATGATCCATGTAAAATTTGCCTCAACGACGTTGACGTGTGTCTGACACCAGCTATCGGTAAGTGATTTAGTAGCTGTATACTGTGTTTCCATCGTTAACAAAACAATCAATCTTTTCGCTCAATACTGCAACTTTGAGAGTCTGAAAAAGTTAAATGTTAATAATATCATCTTATATACATATTAATCGGTTGGCATAATAGTTATTGAACTTTAGACAGTTCTCAACAAAATTTCATTGATTAGAAAATTGGACAAGGAACTAAATTCTTTAATAATTTAATTATGACTTACGAATACTATTCTATACTTTTTTTTGTATTTAATCAAAAAGAAATATGAAAGCTATGTTTGAATGTGTTCAAACTTTCAACTATGAATATAAAATAAAAATATGTCAAAGAAAATAGAATGTTTTATTGCAGTCTATACTAATGATAGCATATAAAAAAAATTATGGGTTTATAATGAATTTAAGTTTTTAAAATATATCGTTGTGTGTTTTTATATCATTAAATTATTTGTAAAAATAAATTTAAAGTGTAAAGGTTTTTAATTTCATCAGCATAAAATTTTCACATTTCTTTACTTTATTCTATTAACGACATTTAAAATATAAATTTTAATATGTAACAATTCCTAAATTATAGTTGCAGTCAATTATATTTTAAATATCACAAGATTTTATCGATCCATGTGATGAAAGAAATTTCTGATCGGAGGAAATCCAAGCCCAAATAATAAAAAACTATGTACAAATAATTTAAGTATATACAATTTATAAATTAATGCAAAATGCTTAATTGTTTTAGATTTTTTAAATAATACAGACTATTAAACAATATTGTATTAATATCAACATACTTTATTCATTTATTTTTTATATGAAGCACACAAATTTCAATTATTTTATTACTACTATACCTTTAAAGTCACTTGTCTATATATTTATGTGTAAACAAATCGTTCTTACCCGTATTTCACATGTAAACATGAACTGCTCCAAGCACACAAGTTGCAGACTAAATTACATTATTGTCGATTACATTGTTTACTATCACCGTACATATTTATCCAACGTTTGATTTCGTTCGTAGAGATAGAAGGTTAGATTCGAGCGCATATCAAAACAAACTGTAAAACACCGCTGACCAAACGCAGCGATTCAACCTTCAACTGCCATATTTAAGTACACGTGATCTCGGGCCAGGTGCAAGATAGTTAAATGTCCGTTGACTCGATTTCATGCGCGCCATCGCGATGGCATCGCGGAATGCGGATCGCCGGATCGGGCACGCCATATGTTTATTTTGCCAATAAGCGCGAGCTCTGTGTTGTACGCGATACCGACCGGGAACTTAGCTAGCCGGGTTAATTAAAATTGTTCCACGTATATATACAATATTCAAATTTACTAATTTTCAAGTGAACTTTCATGGCGTAGGATGAACTAATGAAATTATGAAAAAGAAACCGTGCAAAGGAGTTACAGAAGTCTGTGCTCTTTATGTAGAAACAATTTTAAATTAAAAAAATGCTTTAACAATACAAAAGACGATAAGTAGACTGGTTTTCAGTAAAAATTGACATTGATTTCAGTTTTGAAATCAGAGTTGATATGCTTTTTTCCCTCACGAAAGCTATTGTAAATAAATACTAGTAAAGGCCAATAAAAAAAATAAAATCAAATAAAAATGTGTGAGTGTGTGACTTTTCTTGATGAGTGTGAGAAACATATACATGCATAATAATGTGGGCCTTAAAAAAGTTTGTTTGACATCACTTTACATGATTATTTTCTGCATATAATCAATATTTAGGTTTTCCAACCCTCTAAAGGTTAAATGGTGATTTGATATAAAAATGTGCTTTCATATTTAAAAATTAAAAATGATTTATCCTAGTTAAATTTATACTTGTTATTTCAATTATAATAGAAACCACAAATTTCGAAGAATGTATCATATCGTTTTAATCATAATTTTGTACAAAATAAGATTTTATTCAAAAAACACTGTTATATACAGAATCAGTGAATACAAAATTAATTATTTTTTACTTAACTTAGACAAAAAATCATATAAAATTGATTGCATAGATGTCAATGCATAATATTGAAATATACGCCAAGTAGTTCTTAGAATTAAAAATGCATTACAATCACATTAGTAATTGTCAAAATAAATATACTCACGAATGTAGGTATTTCGGCCCTTAACGGAAAGCCTTAGTAAATTGTATGATTAGGTATATAGATTACAAAATAAGAAATATTTTACAAAAACCTGTCTAAGCCAAAGAAGAAATAAGATATATGTACGTTGTTAAAGTTTGAAAATTAACATGGCTAGAATTGCTTTAGATATACGAGATTAGTAGACATCGTATAGTTTAATAATAAAGATAAAAAGTCACGATATCAGATGTCGTTATAAAAATAGATACTTACATAATTATTGAATTCATGTAATATTTATGAGAATAAACATTTATTTATAAGCTAACAATTCAAAATCCTAAAAATCATAAAATACCAAAAATTAATTATATGTATACATAGGTGAAAAATTGAAAAATTAACTAAGCTTTTTTAAACGAAACTTTTCTTCCGTGATTGCACTTCAAACGTAATGATTATGAATTTTATGAAACTATAATAGCCTTAATAGTAGTGTACTTATGGTATTAATTGAAGGGCACAGAAATGCTCCAAAGACAAGTTAATACCACGAACAAGTATAATATTATAATTATTCGTGTTATTAATTAAATGAAACACATAATAATTATATCGAATTTTTCATGTTTTTTTTTGTATTTTATATTTTGGAAATTTTCGTCTGAAGTATATAGGTCTGTACTTTTGTCCCTTTAAGTCACCAAAACTGAGACATTAGGTTGAAATATGCTTAGTATAATCGATTATATTATAACAGCAGTTAATTTAAAAAATACGTAAATTTGAAATATTTAGAATAATTTCTTCTAAAAAATTCGAGTGTCAATTTATTTCACTGTAAAAAATATACGTAAAAATGATTATGCTGAGCAAACGTATGTTGTTGAATAATTATTAACTTAACACTTTTTTGCCCTGTACGAATACAAATTTAAGGGGATGCACTATGGTCGGAAAGATTCCTACCTTACCGATTTTTTCATTTAACGATATTAGTTTATAAAGATAGATACTTATTTTTGAAAAAAAAATACTCTATTAGCACCTTGGTAATGACGTAAACATCACGTGGTTGCAGTTTTATGAAATTCCATCCACAATTCGCAGAGATTTTTGTGGTCGAAAATTTCGGAGATAAAAATCGCTGTGGATTCTATCTACACACAAACGAAATTTTCGATGAAAAAAATCTCTGTGAATTGAGGATAGAATTTCACGAAACTACAAGCACGTAATCTTTACGTTATTACCAAGGTGGTTCAATTAAAAAAAAAACGGTAAAGTAGGAATCTTTCCGACTCTAGTAAGCATTTAATCTTTTATGTTATGCATTCGCGCTGAGTAATGTATAATAGAGAGAGGCTTTACATCGGCAGTCTTTTTTAAAGACATCCATCTGACATATCTGCGCTTGGATTCCTTGCTTTTATTTCGTATCGACCAACAGCTTGATGTGTCCCGACATTCTGTTTCTGAAACACAGTTAACGGACGCTTAATATTCTCTATTTTTCCTAAAATGTAAGAAGTGCTGGTAAATTTATAGGATTTTCTCACCAACATGATTCTCGCTGTCCGTCTTTATTGCAAGTGAATTATTCTCGTCGCGATTTGACCTGTTGCAAGGAATTTCATTACAATTTCTTTTACTGACTGGTCTCTTCTCCTCATCGCACTCCATTATGCTGGGACTTATCGGCACACCGTCTGGTCCTATGCATTTCACAACTCTCTTCTGAGTTCCTCCTCCACAAGTTCTGGAGCACTAAGAGGACAAATATATTTATTGTTCAAATGCAGTATTTTACATTTACATCGACTTCATGTCTTTGTTAGATCTTATTATTTGCATAATGCTAGTTTACTTTCTGCTTCATATTGTTTTTAATTTTATGTGGGTAATGCTTACTTGTGTCCAGTCGGACATGAACCAGGTCGCATTGCAAGGTGGACCTATGCATCCTTGAACTTTATCTGGTACTACTCCTAGACAATTAATGTCCTTGACAACTTTCAAGGCTCCCAAAAACCTGGAAACACACGCTACTTCTCTTGTTTGAATGCCTACTTCACACGAAGATGAACACTGTAAACACACAGAATTCAATTAGAATTAATCATACATAGTAATAACTGCACTAATAACTATCGCACTTCGGTCACTGAGCTTCCAGACGATAATAATTTGAATTCACCCGAATGAGTCACGATTTTTTACAAGCGTTAAAACGATGTATTATTTTATCGAATTTATTTAAAATCAGGTACTCAAAGACTACTGAAATATGTAATTCTAGCGATTCTGTGACTACACCATTTCTAACGGTATTTAAACAACTGTTGAAATTTGAAATTTTATGATGTGATTAATATAAACCGCAATATAAAGTGATGATGTCTACATAAGTCTAGCCATTTATTTATATTACTGGTGCCGATGACTTACAGCAGCCAGGATTCAACTGCATAGTACAGATATTAATCAACAGTCAGTATCGTCAGTTCCATATAAAAGGATGACATCTCAGAATCCGGCTCAAGAAAGGTAATAACTCGCAAACTCCCATATTTCTTCTGATTTTTGCAAATTCGTACACATACGCTTATCGACATTTGCAGTTTTACACTATTTTCGTTCAATTTCTAATATTTAAACATTTTATAACTAGACCGACATCAAATTTTTCAAACTTTTCTCTTTAACAAATTAACCAATTGATTTGAAACTTTAAGAGATGATAAAATGATCATAAATGAAGCGCTCTCAGCCCAGAAATCTCCTAAAAATAAAGTAATATAGAAACTAGAGAAGAAAATATCAAATTTTTATTGATTTCAATTTAATTCAAGAGATGGCGTGACTCTGACTTTAAAAGTACATTTATGCTCACTCTAACATCTCCTAAAGTTTCAAGTTAATTGGTTAATTTGTTAACGAGAAATGTTTGAAAAACCTTGTGAGTATTTCGATGTTGTAAGGACGGGAAATTTAAAATTTTAGTGACTCCGACGTCCCCTTGAAGGGATTCTGAGATAAGGCCCTTTTGAAACAGATCCTGAGATGTCGCCCTTTTATAAAGAACCGTCTTAATGCTATAATATACATTATTTTTAATATGGCCGAATTAAAATCAAACAAAAATCCAATGCGTTTTCCTTTTACTCCTTATAAATAAATATCAAGTATGAAAAAAATGTGTACCATTAGGCAAGCAATACCTGTGTCCAAGGACCGATAAACCATTGTCCGCACGTTTGACTACTGACGCAAGTTTTGTTCATAATAGGTATTTTCGTCTCGTCGCAAGTCTCATTTTTCAAGAAATCCTCACAAAACAGTCTGCGTGTTATAGGACCCTTCCCACATTCAGCCGAACACTGAAATACACATATTGTATTTTGTATAATGGTTGGTAACACGAGTAGTGTACAATTTAATGCATACGTCAACAACTTTTCTATAATTCATTTGTGTTTCAGAGGTTTCCCATTAAATACCATGGATTAAAAGAAGATTCTCACAGTATTTTTTAATCTAAATTTAATCTTTTCTGATAAAAATCATTTTTCGTAAAAAAAAACGAAAACAACTGTTCTATATATTTCCGTAAATAAGTATTTACACTGTAAGAAAAATATCCCGATGTAAGCTTATACTTAAACAATACATTTTACTACTTTACTAAACTCATCATAGCACTGTAATGTGCATTTTCAATTTAAAATGTTATTCTACAAAAAACCGATACAAAAAGTATATTTTTGTTTCACTGTAACAGAAGTAAAATATATAGTATCACTAAAGTATCGTGTTAGTTCAAATCAACATTGATATAAAAATAAAAACACTATGTATAAAGCTAAATTTAAAATAAGCACCTGCTCTGGCCATGCACTATAAAGCCACAATTTGTCTGTGAGGGCGTCAGGAATTTCATTTCCCATGAAAGATTTAGTTTCACATCTGCCCAAATTGCAAAACTCTTCTGTAGCTGGTTTCTCCCTCGCATTGCAAGCCTTGCCATAAGTTACGCAGGTAACGAGTCTCGTCCTCTTACCATTCCCACATGTTGTCGAGCACTTTCAAAATAATAGTATTCGATTTAGTTTCTTACAAGATTTTGAATAGATTTGCGATGTTCTTAAAAAAGAAAGAAATACATTTGAGCATGCGATATAATAAAATGCTGGCTTTCGTGAATTTCACTCGTTGTGCTTCATGTAACTTTGTTCCATTCTGTATTTCATTTCAATGCTATTTTAATATTAATTAATTGAAAACATTGCCATGAGAATGCTGGTTTCGATAAATTTTAATGCTTAAGCATGGAGCTAAACTATTATTGTCCATGGACGAGCTAACATGTAAAAGCAGCATACAATACTTACTTGATCAACAATAATACATTTTTAATATTTTACGCGATATTAAAGAAAGCACACACACGAGACTCTCAATTGTTTGTTTCAGCAAATTCTTATTTCGTTTTCAGATAACAAGCTGCAGACTATTACCGGGGACCATGCTTCTGTTCTCCATCGAGGCGATGCACTGTACTGCTTCGTCGTAATGCTAGTCTTCGGTGTCGTATAGATGTTACAATCGGGCATGAAACAGACCTCTTCCAGGGGAATCGCCGGCAATGGTTCCCTTGGACAATCGCGATCTTCAACTTGCACGTGCAAATTGTCGGGCTTTTCCTGGATACATTGAAGATCCCGAGTCCTGATGCCGTTGCCGCACGACACCGAACATCTACTCCACTGGCCACCTTTCCATCTGTTTCATTATCATTACCATTATTACATTAAACGCATAAGCCAATTTTCTAACGACTTCAGTACCAATAGCCGCGTTATATAAAAATATATTAAAACAACTAATTTGAGAAATGCAATCACAGTAAAAATTAAATGTAACATTGTCTTTACTGTAGACTCACTGAGGTGCACATGGATTGCTATTGCATCGAACCGTTAAAACTTTAGGTTGCTTCAAAAATCGGCACATTCGATTTTCCACGTGTCTTTTCGGTTGCGCATCCGTTTGATTGCGTCTGCCAATGGCAATGCAAATGTATCGTTTGGACTGAAAACCTTTAATCCAGATTTTTAATTTATTATCATCCATAAATTTCTTTACTTTCCAGCAAAAGAGTATAGAAAAAAAAATATTAATCACTTACCACCACCACAAGGTTTATTGCATTTGGTGAAACCTGCAGCTTTCCAAAGATACTTCCGTTTCCTTCTTCTTCTGGGTAACGCGGTAGATGATCTTATTTCGTCCCCCAACATGACGTTCTCCGAGTTTGCTCTGAAAATATAAGACTTCTTATTTATTGTGTTAATGCTAATCTTTTATTCGGATAAAAATGTAAGTTTGTTCATCGCTTTATACGTGTAAGCGCTTACCTTGCAAGCTGAGTTGTTGTTCCTTCAACATCTAAAGATTTCGTCAAAACTATCAACATAATTTAGCAGATTAATTCATCGCTTTCTTATAAGAAATTGAACAACAGAAAATTACCTATATCATTTTCCATTCCAGTTGACATTTTAAACTCAACAGGCAGTACATAGCGGAAGGAAACTCTTGGTTGTCCGTGGTGATATACTAACTGTAAGAATCGAAATCAAAGTAATTTTACTTTTAATTTAATCAAGTAATACGACTCGCAATTACAGAATCGCTATTTATTTCTATCATTTTTGCAAAATTCACGGAGAGAAAGTCTCTCGAAAAAATTACAATAGTGTTTCGTAAACCAATCTCAGACTGCCCAATATAGAATTACAATACTTTATAGGAAAAATTACAATAAATATGGTAACATTTCACGTATGCACCTGGTAAAGTTTACTAAAAACTATTGAAATTTTTCCATTTTTGACAGCATGTGATTGAATTACAATAGTCTGTCATAATTTTTACTAGAAAACTTCTCTCAATGTGCACTTTATAAAACCTACTTTATTACGAATGATTTCCATCACCAAAGTTATGTTTGTTAATTTAACAAAAAACACGAATTTTCGAGTGATAAATTTTTTTCATTTCGTATTTTTGCATTGAAATCGTCAGTGAATTTCGGTGGTTAGAGTAATTTTTACCATGGAGCATAACCTATAAAGCCACGTCGGAATTTTTGAATTTCATTCATTAGAAGCCAAGATATATTAATTTAAGTTGGAAGTAATATAAAATTCAATAACTACGAATTATGTAGTAAACGTAAATTTTTGCTACGATTCTTTATAATTAATTTAGAAAGCTTGCATTTTAAACTTTAATTTCATTTTTTAGGCGACTCTGTACGATTTTTTAAACCAAGATATTGCAGTTTGAAGATCTGATAAGCTTAAACTACGAACCTGTAAATTCTCATGTTGGTGCAAAGCTTGAAAACACCAATACATGAGTTTCGTCTTCAAACTGCGATATCTCGGCTTAAAAAGTCGTACACAGTCGACTAAAATATTAAATTATAGCTTAAAAGATAAGCTTTATAGAGAAATTAGTTAGATTCATGGCAAAATTTTTTGTTAACTCAAGTACTGTAAAAATTCAAAATAGTAAGTGTTTTAAGTATTTGACATTATTTCCAACACTTGAAGTACAATATCTCGGCTTGAAATAAATGAAATCGAAAAATTCCGACGAGGCTTTAAAGCTTGGGGTCTATGGCCGTAAAAATTACTCTAACCACAGAAATCTACCAACGATTTCGATACAAAAATACCAAATGAAAAAAATTATTCACTCGAAATTTCGTGTTTTTTGTTAAATAAACAAATATAACTTCGGCAATACGCATTTTTTTAAAATTCTAAGTGCATAAATTGAAAGTTCAGACAATTTTACATCGGAAGTGATTTGTCTCCATTTTGTTTACGTGCGATTTTATACTAAATAAAGCCGTTGAAAAAAGTAAAAAAAAGAGTGTCCGTTCAGACCTTAATGGGTTAATCCAGTATGGAGCCTTCTCACTGAAACAACAAACCATTGACTTACCATTACATCCACAGATGAGTTTAATGGTCCAGGGGAATAAAATGTCTCTGGATAATAGCTGTTGTGTCGTCGGTAAATGAAATCTGTTCCAGAAGCTCTAAATTTTCTCGACGAACTAATGTCGTAGTGTCCGTTAAATATGTAAGAGCCATTATGCAATCTTACAGCTAATAAAAAAATATACTACTGTCAGTATTAACGTATTAGTCTATTCGATGTATTTGTAAACAGCATGATTTTATAAACATATCTTACACAAGTAATTATTTGAACGAGATACTTCGGTAACATTAATCGACGTCGCTCCTTCTGGTATCTTTGTCACTAAATAATATCCCGGGATTGTTAAATTATCAGAGAATACCCCCTCTATTTGTTCCCTCGCTTTGATTGAGATCGTGTACTGAAACAAGCAAACGATTCCTTCATGGATTATTGAAATTCATTAAAAGTTGTATTCCTGAAATTTGAACAGGAAATTCTGTTGATTATTGCAATGTTTCTCCATACATTCATTTTATTAATCCAAGCTTATGCTTACAATTTTTGCAAAAGCGCTTCTGTCGATTGCTAGATTCAATTGGAATGGCATAAATCGAACCTATCATAAAGCAAACATAAAAAAAAAACAATTCAAACTATCCCACCAGCCTGGACGTTATTTAATTTTCATTTCTCAATCGCAGCCACGACATCGCTACGACACACAGATCATTCAAGACAATTAAGTTTTAATAAGAAATGGAAAAATGGTGACGCGCGCGATCGTATCGGCAACCCCCGCACGCATTAGGAAACGAGATCCAACCCAATTATACATGTCCGTCCAAGGTGTGACGCGATACACCACATCATGGTATGCATATATATATAGAGGGAGAGAGACATAGTCGACATCAGCGTGCGCCTGATTTCAGGGCGATGAATCGAGACGAAAACAAAACCCCGCGCGTGAATGAGTGCGATAATGGAAGAATGGAAAAAGCAGCGTCGCGCCCACTTTTCGCTCGTATTATCGGTGACGACGAGTCTGTATGTACGTATCGCGTGCGTGTGTGTGTGTGTGTATGTGTGTGTAACTGACTGTTAGTCGCGCATGCGATTATTGTTTGAGGCTTCGATGACGTATCCCGGGGCAACGTTTGTTCTGTGTCTACGGCGGACTCCCGCAATTATTCTTTACCTGTCCGATTGCACTCGTCACTCGCAGCTCGTCGGTCTTTTGCTTGTCCGCGGGGATCGTTGAATAACGGCGATTATTTTAGTTTCGTGCGAGCTGCTTTTAATTTTGTCTCGCTTTTCAACGGTGATTAAGTAGCCGAGTTTGTATACGGATTCCCGTTGTTCGTTTGACTATATCAAGCCATTGAACTACGGTATGTTATATAATAAAAATGACACGAGTTATTATAAAAAAGTCTTATTTGAAGATCTTAAAAGCAATATACTACGGATGAGTTAATGACTTGTTAAAAAAAAAAACAGTTCCGTCCATTACAAAGGTCTTGGAGTTTTTTTCGCAACCCCCTGAGTAAAAAACGTTCCTTTTTCGCGTATGTTTACACGATACTCTTGGCTCGATAGGTCAAGAATGCGCGACCGAGTCTTGCTTCTGCATGCGCTTTATATATGCATTATTTACATGTGTAAAGCGAGACGTGTACGACAGATGCTCGAAACTCCTCTCGACGCGAATATTAAATAGGCGCGCGCGACGTGTGCATTATTTGCGAGCGCATCTTTAAGCCCAGGGACGAACTTTAGCATCGCGCCTTGGCATACAATCCTGCGTGTAAACCTATGTTTGCTCAATCGTCGGCACCTCGTTAACTTCTCGCTGTTCTCTTGCCTTGCCAAAACAAACATTTTCTAGTAACTGAGCATTCATGATTTTGGTGACTCTAGTAGATATGTTAAAAAGGTTCTAGCCAATTTTTAGCTAGTTTGTTTTTTCTTTAGTGTTTTCACTATTATCCCTGGCTCGGAGAATTGCATAAAAGCTATAGATACTATATAATTGAAAGCTAGTTCAAAACTAAAGAATCTAATCCGTATAGAACATTTTTAAGTATATTGTTTGTATCATAAGCATAAAATACTACCATTTGCTTAGTGGCAGGTACACACGAGAATCAGTAGGTTTCATATTTTATTGCACCTCTACTATCAAAGTAAGGGTATAATGGTGTTTTCAACTAGGACAAACCCACCATTTTAGATATTACCATTAGACTTTATCCTGAAAATTTTAATTAACATATACATATTAAAAATGTTATACGCATATGTCTTATAAAAAAAAATCCTGTAAAACTATTATGGTTAAACAAAGTTTTTCCCAGACGGAATAAATAAGCTAAGCTTAATCACATAGGCTTTCAAATTAAATTAAATTAATAAATTCACAAACAAGGGCCAAAGCGTGAAAAAATTCCTTCATATTTTGAGATAAACACTAATTTTAATATTGGGAAATGACCATATCAAATTGTATAAATTGCGAACATTACTGTGGACCACCTAACACTGTACGATTTGAATACGAGAATAATTCCCCGGACTCACCGCGACTCTGTCAAAAGTGTTCTCACACACACACACACACACACACGCACACGCACACACACGCACACGCACACACACGCACACACAACACTTACATGCGTTCTTCTTCTTCATTTACCTCTTACGCCAGTCAGGCGAGCACGTCGAAAAGTTTCGAGAGGGGCAATGATCGCCTCTCTCTCTCACACGCACACACATACACATT
>UELV01080254.1:0-22042 GCA_900490015.1 Megastigmus stigmatizans | reverse complement strand
TGTCCAGTCACTGGGTCATTTACCTTAAGAGTTCTTTAGATTTAAAATATTCAAAGTTGCAAATTCTAAATCCGTTTGAAAATGACCATATAAGAATCCATATGGAAATTCATATGGATTTCTCGCGGGTTTTCATACGGTATCCATGCGGAATTCAGATGGATCTAGATGGTAAATTGTCCCAATTTACAGTTTGGTATCCACATAGAATCCACACGAAATTTGTATAGATTCCACATGGAATCTATATTGATTCCACTTCGTTCATATAGGTTTGGGGACCATATTTGGAACTACCATGCGGATGATAACACCCAAACTGGGTGTTTAATCTTTAATGTTCAAATTTTTAATATTTTAATTCAATTCAAAATAGGTTAAAAATGTGAATATCAAGTCGTAATTCCTCCAGTTTAGGTGTTATCATCCGCATGGTAACACCAAATATAGTCACCAAACCTACATGAACTTTCAAGTTTCAAAATTAATTGCAAAAATTTAGGACCTAAAATTTCACCTGGAAACCACGTGGAATCCTTATAGCTTCGAATTAGAATCCGTACGGATTCTACGTGGAATTCGTGTGGATACTATGTGGATTCCAAACTATAAATTGGGACAGGTTACCATCTACATCTATTTAGAGTTAGTATGGATTTCTTGAGGATTTCCACACGGAAATCCATATAGATTCCATATGGTCATTTTCAAAGAAAAAAATAAAGATACTTTTGAGTTTCAATGGGAATAATTATATTAAAATCGTCAAAAAAATTGTTACAAAATTGGGTAAAAATTGTTACTGAAATTTGTATAGTTTTGAATCTTTTAAAATGTGCCTTACTCATAATGAGAGGCTGAAATGGAAAAATTAAATTATTGTGGATGGTTACTTCATTCGTGAAAATCGGAAGCAGCGGAAGATCGCTCAGCTTACCGCTCATATCTTTAATAAAGTAAAGTTTCAGTCTAATTCTTGTAAAGTTAAACAAGGCATCGGTAACATGATAAAAGTAAGATAAATATTCTTAATTTTATAGAAGTATAAAAGATTAATATAATAAATCTAGAATAGTCAAATTTTGAATCAGTGTGGCTCTTTTCAAAATACGATCTCCGAGTAGAAATCAATGCAGGCTATCCGTACTTGAAATCAGGTCCTGATCATTATACCGTATCTGGACCGGTTCAGAATAGTAACGTTTATCTTGTCAGGATTTGATTTCAATCCTGACGAGAATATATATAGCAAATTCATATGTAGACTCGTACAACATTGCGGGGTGCGAGAGACTTTCTCCGTGCGGTGTTATGTGTGGGCCTACATGTTTGTCGCTCACAATGTTATACGCATCTACTGCTTGCATACATACGAAGTCATCACGCTTTTTTCAGTTTGTTCCTTCTTTCCGTACAGATACTGACTCTAAGACTTAGGGTATAAGCGTGAAAGAGTAAGCAAAGGCAATGTATTGCTGGGAGAAAAATATGTGCTTATAGACTAGTTGATTTTCTCCTACATTTAATGCTGGTATGTCGTTATTGTGGCACTTGTACAAAGTAAATTATTGTATAAATTATTAGATATTTTTTGCTTCAAGTATAACTATCAACTGATTTTGCATAAAAATAGGCATGTGCTTTTCGAAGGATTTCTAACTAATTGGCAAGTTACAAATCAAGCAGATGATTCAGAAAATCAGTCTAATTTTTAGATTGAACCTTGCAGGTAGTATCTAGAGCCTGTGGTTACTCTAAAATCTAAATTGAGGCTATGAAACTCGTGCCGGCAAGCGATTTCTAAATGAAATAACGGTTGTAACCAGGACCTGACAGAATAAGCGTTACTTTACTGACCAGCACTAGACCAGTATAATAGATCCTGAATAAACAGGTCCTGATTTCCACGTTACTGAAATTTCTACTCGAGGGGCTTACAGGTATTCAATGAAAAAATATCAATAAGTATAAATGGACCATAGGCAGTATGGTAAAAGTTCCTTGAATAATTCTGTCAGTGTAGCATAAAAGAAATAAGAAAAATCAGGTCCGGGAGTTAGGCGTCATAAAAACTTTAGGACTACTTTGGATTCCCAAAAAGGGAGATTATAAGGGAAATTTTTTTATGAAATTATAGAAATAAGGCTGTAGCTATTCAGACCAGTGATGTATATAGGTTGTTATGTACAGTAGACTTAATTATTTCCTCGCATCCAATTACCTTCAAATGGATTTATCAAATTAAAAACTATTAAAAAATCTTTTAATGATTATGTTAATATACTGCATATCAACTGATAGTTATAGTTAAGAAAATGATTATTCTCGACCACATTGACTAACAACATGATTTTTCTTTATTCTTTATCTTGAGTGATAATTACGTTACAGGCGACAGAAAGATCATTAAAACACTAATAATCGGCGCCGAGGAAAATGGTAAAGACGTTAACAGCGCGTCTGACCACAACGCAGCTTAACTACTTAATCGATCGCGTTGTTCTCGACCGGCGGCTGGCCAGTATATCGTCGGATCGGATCGCATACAAAAATTACACGCTCTTCCTACTCACACGCTTCATCCCTTCCAAATCAATCCAACTCTACGGGAGCTAACTGGTCCAGTACTTATTTCGGAAAGCACTTGTAACGTTGGGACATAATAGCGAGGCGATGGCGGATAACTCATTCTTGCATTCTAATTCGCGCCTTTCGACGGGCTAACGCATCTCTTTTGAGCGCGCGGCTCACTTGAAGGTGTTCATACGATGCAGGAGCACGGACAGAGCGACAGGGCGAGAGGAGAGAAGGAGATAGAGGAGAAGGAGAGGCAGAGCGAGAGCGAGAGAGAGAGAGAGAGAGAGAGAGAGAGAGAGAATGAGAAGCGTGCTCTGACGGAAATAGCGCCAGTCTGTGTCTATAGTGTATATCTCCGCCTCTGAGTGGCGCGCACGAGTGAAAGAGTAGAAGAGAGAAAGAGAAAGAGAGAGGAAGATAGAGAGTTCGTTCTCCGAAATAAGCGCGATGACTCTGAATTTCCGACGGCTGCAGTCAGATGTATAAAAGAAAACTATCGAGATTCGTGGCTCGTCGATGCACCGAGAAAATCGGCTTTTCTTTCTTGTAGTGTTTATAACTCTCTGAATTTGTATAGAAAGTAGGAAAAGGGAACAAAGTTCTATTCATTTGCGCGTTTTAGCATCTAATCACATTGAAATTAATGTTCTATCCAATGGTATATATCTGCATTTCTCTATATATACTTCTATATTCTATCAGAGCTTCAATTTTGATGGCTACAAATTTTTGAAAAGATTTGCATCAGAATCCAGAACGTAAGGCTATGAACATATTAAATTTTATTTGTACTTAGAAAATAATAAAAAATTTTAAAGTGCTAAACATCAGCTAGTAAAGTTAGAATAAAATTAAAATATGAGATACCGCGTACGGAATCATATAGT
The DNA here is from genome assembly GCA_900490015.1 of Megastigmus stigmatizans. Classification (NCBI taxonomy): domain Eukaryota; kingdom Metazoa; phylum Arthropoda; class Insecta; order Hymenoptera; family Megastigmidae; genus Megastigmus; species Megastigmus stigmatizans. Next base: position 18,578 of record UELV01080254.1, on the reverse strand, counting down.
TACACGTAACGCACACGTTATCCTCCAGGTCAAATAATGCGAAAGTCTGAGAATCCCAGATTTCTTGGTTCAATGTAATTGTCTCCATAAATAACAGATAAATTCAGAATACAAACAATTTGTTAAATTAATTGCAAGTAATGTTTTACTAACTAAGTTGATATGTAATTGTTCAGCTCAAGTTCTGATATGCAAAGATAATCCATTACTTATATTGCAAAAATATCCAAGTATCTCAGATACATTGATTATACAAACTCACAAAAAAGTGTTCTGCGCGCATTAGAGCACTATATCTGTCATTTGTATTTTGAGCCGTTGAATACGAATCTGGCCTCAGAATTGGTCCATTGCATCATGGTTTAAATTTTTTTTTGTAACTCATATTGTGTATAGTACTCATCACCCTCTTCAAAATCAATTTTCAATCATCCGTGCATGTGTCATCACGGAGAAATAGGTACCAATTTATAAATTTCCAAAACATATCCAAAGTGCTAATAAAGTGATAATTACGTTAATCCTAAAGAACAGTCATGGCTTTGAATATTTGTGAACATCGCAATATTTAAGATATTTCGTAATTATTGTAATATAAGACAAGTCAAAATTGTGATTTGATGGACCAATTCGGAGGTCAGATTCGTATTCAGCGGCACAAAATATATACAGGATAGATATTGCGCTCCAGCGCAGACCACTTTTACGTAGACCTGCATTATCTTATCGAAGTAATTTAAGATCACGACAAAGTAACGCAAGGATTATCAATTAATCTAACATCGATCTGCCTGAGTAACAACAGCTCTCTGTGCAATAAGAAATTATTGGAAATATTGACAAACGCAGTCAAAAAGGCAGTTATAGTCAAAATACAGTAGAAATCGCGAGCGAAGCCATCAGCAAAGCAGCCAAACAGCATAATTCTAATGCTATATCTTTGATATTCCGGTCCTGTAATAACGGCGTTTCCCCGAGCCTCCCATTCTGGACTCTAGACTCGACTCGCCGTCAACCAACTGTTCGCAGAAAAGGACTCGAGAGCGCAGAGCGTTTAGCGGCGGCGGCGGCGGAAGTTTGACGAGGGCGAGCCGAGCTGCACGGTCCGATTTATCGCTGGCGCGCGTCGCGTGATCCCGCGCGATTATCTTTGCGGCACGCGCAGGGAATTTAGGTGAAACACGTGACAGGGCTTCCGCGAGAAATTTGTATAATTTGACATGCGCGCTCGGCTCCGCTCGCGATTATGCCTCATAAATACGCTCGCATTTAAAGGTAATCTTATTCCAGGCTGCATAGATTTTAAATATATTATATGCCATTCCCCTTTCTCCATTTTTAACTCACATTTGTTCCGATGCTTCTTGCTATTTTCATTTCACATCGTATATACCCGCTCTTGCGCATTACCCGGAATCTCAAGCTTTTTTTTCCTGTTTTAAATAGCTACAATTCACGGACTTTATTAAATCACAGTAATTCATTCCAAGACTGTAAAAAAATAGGTAGTAGCATTATTTTATCGAAATCAAGCTCTAGAGATGACATAATGATCAATAGATATACTTGTTTACAAAAAAAAAATTACAAAACCAAATTTCGATCGCTTATGATTATTTTTTTCAATTTGCCAATGGAGTCATATTATACTATCAAAATTTTATATTCATTCAATATTTTATGAAAGATTACTTACTATAGTTATACTCAAAAGAAATCATCGTTTTAGTGCTCATTTACAATTTTTAGGAAAAATCAATATTTTTAAGCCTGTTTTTTTTTTATAAATAAGATAATTAATCAATTATAACTTTTTTTAAGGGGAAGTTATAGTCAATATAAATTTAAATATTTCGCTCTACATTTTATCGACCGAAAAGTAAATAATTTGTATTATTTAAAAAAATTAATACGTTAAATTATACAAATCCCGAATACAGGTGCAATTCGTCTATGAATTATCTATCATCTGGTAAAGTTTCAAGTAAATATTTTAATGACACCTCCGAAAATTCTTGTTCCGAAAAAACTGCATCATTTGGAAACAAGAATTTTTGAAGGTGCGTCATAGAAATATTCACTTTAAATTTTGCCAGGTGATACTAAGTGCATCTGTATTTTGAATTTGCATCATAATTTCAAGTATTTATTTAGTTATAACGAATTATTCAGAATCCGATCGGTAAAGCAATTTAATGGTAATCGAAGGACTTTTACACCCCCTTAACTTTATGAAGTGCACCGTATAAAGATTAATGTATTTTAATAATGTAAATTAATTGATTCTTATTCATAAATCATTCCTTATTTATAAAGATATTTTTTGTTAAGTACTAAAGAAACGTATAATATCGTGAATATATTTTTCTCATAAATGATGAACAATAAACCTTACGTTTACGCGACTTATATAATAAATATAATAAATTAAAAAACTATTAAACTAATTTTTATTTGCAAAGAACCAATTTTCGTTTGCTCTTTTTCTACTGCAGGTATAATTTTGGCTCACCGAAAATCACATAATCAGCTAAAACAATCGAGAGGATGGGTCTTTATAACAGCCGAAATAAAATTATGCTAAGTATAGCCTATTACAAGATATTTAACACTGCAAGAGAGTTTCGGGCAACAGGTGCTCTTAACCAAAAATTCACAAGAGCGCATCCTTTGTTGAGGCGAATTTAGTTCAGTAGCTGTTATAAAGTTATGTGATTATTAATTTATAAAATTTTTTTTTTCTTCTTTAGATATTTATGTAGCGGTGCAATATTTTTCCTTTATTAACGGATTCGTCGAGCAAATACGCTGCAAAACTTTATGATATATAATTTTATAATTTAAAGCGTTCATCGTCCCAGAAGAAACTATTTTAAAATAAAATTTCCGTTAATATCGCCATTAATAATCATGTAATTTGCGATTTTATAATTCTTTCATTAATTTGTATATATATATTACAAATTATGACGCATACTAAAAGATGTAAATATTACCGAAGTACAGCTACCCACGATAATCGTGGTTGAAGTTACTACGTTTTTGGAATTTTTTATACATGTATTTATTTTAATTATTATCCTTCATTGGTCATAAAACAGCCTAACATCGCGCTCAGAGTAAAATATACCTATGCGTACAGACTGAAAATTTTCACTGCTAACGGTGAGTGTATCCACTTAATCATTAAAATAACCTTTTAAGAAGGTAATAGAAATTAACGCTGAAAATTCCATACAATCTGCATGCAATCATTTTGTTAAGAATATTTTAATTTATTTACAGTGACTAATATAGTACACAATTTTATATGAAACTGGTCTTTATCGGTGCAGTATAGGTTTATGCAATCTAACTTTTAAATAAAGGTGTGAGATTATAAATCACCCGTGTACAAAATAATTATCTATTCTGTTCGTGGATAATGATACACCTTTCTTAAAATTACGAGTGAACAGTAAATTCAAGCAAATTATTGAACGATGTCAATCTTTCGATTTTGAATATAGTAATAGAAACAATATTATTCCGATCGTTTAATACAAAAAATATTTTACATTATTCTATAATTGATAAAATTTTGAAATATATTATTATATATTCTTAATTATTTTTGTACTCTGAGGATGGTATAATAAATAATTATGTATTATATATTCATATTCTTATGATTATAAACAAATGCATTTGGACTTTGCTGTGGAAATTCTTATGATAATTAAATGAAAAAGAGTTGTTATTCTATAGGCAATGTAATTAAAAATTATGCAAAAATCTAAGGATATTTTAATAAATTAATTTTACACTTTTATCAGTTACTCTATGAAAAATACGTACATAAAATTTTAAAACAAAAGTATTTATCGGATGGTATACTTTTCGAATAGGATTATTCAGAAGCGTTGCAATTTACATTTGACCGAGACATAAAACTCTCCTGTCCTGCGGCCGCAAAATTCCATTGCGCCGTAGCTGACTTTTAATATCATTTGAACAAAACACCATCATAATTCGAATCTCTATTACCACCAGTGTATAAATTTTCCCCCTGTCGATATAATAAAGAAAATCCTCGAGCAACATTCTGAATAGTCATTGCGCAATTTTTCCCTACAGAAACATCGACTCTATATAAGCCAATAGAAAACAGAAAAGAACAAGGACAGCCGCAGATCTGAGAGAGGCAGGAGATTGGAGATCCGCGAGAGACGGGGTTGATATTGGCGTCTCTCTCTCCTTCTCTCTCGGCGTTCGGAGCTCTGCTCGCGCAGTCGTCTCTCTCTCTCTCTCTCTCTCTCACACACACACACCCGCGGCTGCAGACACTGGATACCGCACCGAGCGCGCGGCGCTTGTGTATAGAAGAAGAGGAAGAAGAAGTTAGAGAGAGCGAGCGAGGGAGAGAGAGAGAGGGAGAGGGGTGTAGAGAGGGGAGAGAGAGAGAACAAACTGGGGGTTTGTTGGCATGACTTAGCGGCTTGTAACAGCGGCGGGCCACAGTCGAACTCCTTCCTCTACGAACGACGGACCGTTCGTCAATCAATTCTCTTTCTCTTTCTCTCTGGCTATACTTAATATTCTCGGCGCTTCGCTCGATCGGCCGGCTTATTAGCGGACGTCGTCGTATAGGCAAAGTCCAAACGCGTCGGTCTCGCGCGTCGGTCTCGCGCGTCGACGGCGGCGGCAAAGTCGCTCTTGTACTCGCACTTATTGTCAGCCGATTTGGAGAATTATGCCGGTCTCGGGGTTATTGGTGCAGCTGGTGCAGCTGGTGTTGGTGGTTGGTCCGCTGGCGGCTGTCGGCCGGGCCAGCTCCGAGGAGACTCCGCTGCAGCGGAGGATCGCCCTGGGCCAGGGCCTCGGGGCTACCCGGGCCTCCGGTGAGAAGAAGTCCTTTGCCGAGCAGTTCAACGAGACCGGGGTGCTGCAGCCCGAGTACCAGATACGGGCCACCCTCAAGCCCAACGACGTCACTCAGTGAGCGCCCTTTTGCTTTATATCACCCTCCTCGACTCCTTCAGACTTTTTACCGCACGTTTTTTTTTTATTTACCTGCCTTTACAACTGCAACTATACAGCTCACATTTTCATATTCTTTTCCTTCGCTAACTTGAATTTCATGACGTTTTTCTCCTACATACCTTTTTTTATCGCTTTTTCCTTTTCCCTTAATAGGCGTAGAAAAATACAAGTGAGGATCAAAGTAAAAATCTCAATAAATTCAAGTATCTTTGTGTCTGCGCAATGCCACTCTAGGATTACTTTAAAAACTTAGAAAAGAATTTCTTTGTCGAGGAAATCTGCAAATTGGTTTTGTAGAATCAACATTACCTTTAAAAGCGCCACAGTTGCATTAAAATATTAAAAATCTTTGATATCACCAAATCCTTAAGATAAATGATCCTCTTGTAGTATTTGAGATTAATATTAAAACTGCCGCTTAACCACATCAGTGTAGCATCCATTTCCTGAGTCACAAATAATTTAATTTTTTACTGGATTGTAAAACGGAAACTGTTTAAATTATATTAAGAAAAAATAATTCTATAATAAACCGAACAAAACAAATTGACCGATTCAATTAATTTTAAATCTTAAATCTTAGTGTATAAATTGAATTTTTCAAGAGGCCAGGGCATCAATACGACTTTGAGTTTTTTCAAAAGTTCACAATTTTACTTCTTTAATAACAATATTTAAAAAAATGAATACCGTGACTTTTTAAAAATATAATATCTATCCGCTAGCTTTTATAATTTTAATGAAAAAACTCATAATTAAAAGTTAGAAAAATTTAGTGTATAATCTGAAGATTATGTAAAACATTTTGTGTATAAAAACAGTGCTGTTTCCACAAAAATGTGTAATATAGTAGGTGTTTGCTCAAACGTACAGGTTATAGATAAATTTGGAATTTCCACATGTCCATCCAATATACTTAATGGTAGGAAGACTACAATTTTTTTCTCAATAGTGTAAATAAAATAATAATTTGAATCTCCTTGATTCTGTATAAAAGTGAATTTTTTATCGATGATGAAGAATCGCACAATGTACCTATATTCACTTTTTATCGCGCTTGTTCACTTCATTCTGGAACAATAGTAATTTGTTTCTGTTCTCATTGTCTCAGTTGCATAATCTTTGACTATATAAAAAATCTATTCTTATTTCCATAACGACACTATGATAATTTATGTCGGCATATTAAGCAGCATTAAAAGGCGTCTTAAAAATAAAAGTTAATTCTCTGAACAAGTCCTTATTCGCATCCAAACGTGCGCATTCTACTTTCATGGTAAAGCATTCGCGTTTTTTATGGATGTACCCAAAAGGTTGGAGCGCTGCTGCGAAAAAACGAGTCAACGTTCGCCGCGCGAGCACGCAGGGAAATATCTTTTGACTTTCTTAGACTTTTGCAGCGTCTCCAGCGGCTCTGCCGTCTTTTAATATCCTACATGCAGCCAGGAAAGTACAGCACTAGTGCCTTTGGAGCAAGGAAAATGTGAAAGCCCATAGCGCCGCGGCGTGCAAAGTGTGGAAGCGGGTACAGCGAGCGAGCGAGGTCGTGTAGCGTATTGCCGAGCTTTCGCGCTCGGAATGAACTATCGGCCGCCGCGTTGGGACTTACGTAAGCCGGTCGCGCGGCAGAGTTCGCCGGTGACAATGACTCCGAGACTCCGCTTTCATCTTCCTTTTGCGATAGAAAAGTTAGGTAGAGAGTGTACGGGCAGCTCCCGCTGGACTGAAATAAAGAATAGTATGTAAAGCACGGCCGTATGGGCGAGATGCCAGCGACTATGCGCCGGACGGGCCGCGCCGCGCGCCGTAACGCACCGAATACACCACGTGCTTCGAGTGCGCGCGTCCGAGAAGAGGAGGAGAGACAGAGGCGGAAAGAGAAAGAGAGGAGAGAGAGAGAGAGAGAGAGGAGAAAGTTTGCGCAGCGAATACGTGCACACAGAGCCGGGAGCGCCGACAGCGGCGTGGACCTTTTTCCTATTCGCCCGAAATGAATATCTGTTTAATAAAGCTACGAGGCGCGCGCGCGCGCCGGTACAAGGCTGTCGGAATTAGCGCGATCCCCGTTATAACTCTTTCTCTCTTTCTCTTTCATTGGCGGTCTTTGAAGAGTCCCCGGCTCGAAAACGCCCGGCTTCAAACAACACCGGGCGTTTTCATACTCTCTGTTTCTCTCTTGCTGTCCTCCGCGCATCTGGTAACCCTCTAATTGCACGACCTCGGCCGAGCCGTCAAAGGATCCTTTTTACAATCGAACTTTGTTGAGCGACGACTAGACTAGCGTCGCGTATATAATCCGAGCGGGAGTCGCGGACCCGTAGATCTCTGCTCTCTCTCGGTGACATTGATACCTTGTGGCGCGTTAACTCGCGCGTGGGAAGTCTGTAGCGTCTCTTGAGTTGCTATACTGGCCCTTTTCGTTACTAACAGTCGCTGCATGCGCTCTCCTATCGGCTCTGATGCGCCTGTCTTTCTCGATATTGGAGAACTAGCTTTGGCTTGGCGGTAAACATCTTATTTTGCCACTCTGTACAAGATTAGAAAAAGAAGTAAGGAAAAGCGTTATTTCTGATGCACCAAGTTTAAGTATAGTCAACAATCTTTAGTTTCTACGCCAATCGTCAGGAGTGAAAAAATTTATAACGATAATGAGATTTTTGTCAATGAACTCAATGAGCTTTTAAGTTATTTAAAATTAGAAACTTCGCCTGTCAAAATACTTCACACTGAGAACGATAAGATGCGACAATCATATGTAATTCAGAGAAGAAAATAAATTAATAATCTATTCGATTAGCGAATACCTAGTAAAATAATGAAATTTTATATGTAATGAACTTTCCTAAGTTCAATTAAAACGCAGAATGCGACGTATGTGATAAATGTTCGGAAATTGTTCAAATTTACCTGAAAAAGTACGGCTGTTAATTCTTATTGTAACTAATAATTTTAAACACTATTTATTACCAATTACATCCAGTATAACTACACATCATGATAATTGCTCTCGTCAGATTGCAAATAAAAGTGACACAACGTCTGTTCTTAGAGAATAATATTATCAAAACTAATAAACTGAAGCGATTTCTTACACGGAGAATGAAAGAAATTTGCAAATTATTTACAGAGGAGAATCCTAAAATGGCAATGAAAATCGACAAATCAAAATTTTTTTTTTGCTATTTTATATAAACGGTGGACGTGGTCAATAACTTGACCACGTCCACCCAGTGATACGTATCTTTACGGCTATTGTGAAAATTTAAATCTGATGCCTGATTATCTAATAGCCTAACGAAATTGTAACAACAAAAAATCCAGCATTTCAGATGTCGAATCAAAAATATTTTCTTCGTTAATTTGTTCCAAAGATAATATGAAGTGCGTTTGAAAAGAATGTCAAAAATGCCTAAATAAAGATGGTTTTAATTTAGAAGTAATCTCCTGAACAGAAGATCTTTGTGAATAAATAACTGATAGAATTTTTACTAGAATAAAAAACGCTCGCGCTTACTTTAATTAGTCATAAAATAATAAAAGAAATTTAGCGTTTTGCAATCAAAGAAATACAAATTTTAGAAAAAATGGTCATATCAAAATGAAATTCAAACCTATTATTGCATTAAAATTAAATATTGTTGTTATGGGAATGATACAACAATCAGTTAAGTATCAGTATAACCATTGTCCATGCGATGGTATTGGGAGCTTAGTTAAACATTATGTCACATCCTACAATCTATCCAAAAAGGCTACTGATTTCATAAGAAATGCAGACAATTTTTACGTCTAGTATTGATTTAGTTGTAAAGTAAAAAAAGAAAAATTAAGCAAAATCCTGAGACACGTGTCTACTTAAATATGAATTAAATAAAATACATTCATGTTTTTATAATTCGATACCCGAAAAAATCATTCTTTTCAAAATTTTATTACTCTTTCCAAATTTTTATGTGTAATAATAAAGCGTGAATTTATATAAAACACTATTAATATTATTGGCTATTTACATCTGCTATTTAATATTTATCAACCATTTAATTATATGTCTTGTTAAATCGTTGACTTCCTCTGATAATGTACTCTTCATCAATCAAAATGATCCTTATTTTCTTTTATCTTTTTCGCTAGATTGTCGAGTATTTCATAGAGCATTAAAAACAAGCCATTTTTTAAACCTATTTATTAATTAGTTAAATATAGATGCTCTATTTATATTATAAATGAGAATCACGTGTAAATCGAAAAATATTGTACAACGATTAATTTAGTTACTTCACTAAACTTATAATACAGAGTTTGTGAATATGGTTCTTTGCGGTTCTCGAGATAAATACTCTTTAAAATAAAACTATTAGTTTTTTTAAATAATAATATTATCATTTTTAGAACTCGCCACAATTAGGAATTATCAAATCTAATTATAGATTGAAAAAGAATTTATGTCTTGTTCCTTTTTTCTGAAACTTAAAAACAATTCAGCAGTTCTTTTTCAAACGAAGTGTTCATTATTCTAATCTTGACAGGGTGTTATTGATCGTCATGTAAAGGTCCTGTGTAATCTAGTCTCGCAACAAGTCATAAAAATATAAGAGTTGTTAGAATATAAATATACATTGTATTTCACAACTCTTAATAAGCGGTTTCATTTTAGAAATTAATAAGTTATCCTTAGGATTTACAAATAATGGCTTCAGTTATTGAATAGATGGGATTTGATTTGAAAATAAATTATCTTTCCTACCTATTCGCTTTTTCGAACATTAATATAAATAAAAATACATTTTAACGGTATACTTAATAGCGCATGTTTTACAATTGCTCAGACAATAAATTAGCTTTAATTCATGAATCCTTTGTTGCAATCTCGTTAAATTTGATTTGTTACAACAGATGATTTCCATGGTTCTATTTATCTTTGATGAACTATATTTTCTTTTAAGTAAAAATACTATATATATATATGCAGCTATATCTCAAAGAGTAAATTGGATTAATTCTAAAGAAAATTTAACTCTTAATAAATCTAAATTCGACTCATTTTATAGTCAATGTTACTCGTAAATCTAGGTTGACTCCGTGAGATTTAGTGCGTAAAATATACCGAAATTCTAAAAGAATTGTTTTTAAATGAATTACGATTATTGTAATTAGACAATGCTCGAGAATATAAATGACTTTAAGATGTAAAAAGACTAATCCAATTTCAATAGAAATAAGAGCCTTCGAAACTTAAGGATTCCCCCTGGTTCAAATGGGTCCGCGCCGACAGATCGCGTAGAAATTCGTCATTCGCAGCTACATAGCGATATGTCGCGCTGTCGACTACGCGGACAAATAATAAAAAGCGCGCGACAACGTAGCGAAATGCGAATATATACATCATCGGTTCAGTAGTCGGCTCTCGACTGTCGTTGGCATATTAACGTTTTTTCTTTCCGCGGAAAGGGCGATGTGTCACCTGTCCGTCATCGGCGGCGGCGACGTCGCAGTAGCCGTCAACTGCACAAGACTAAAGGAGGGAAAGAAGCCGACTAACGCGCCTCGCGTGCGTCAAACGACGCGCTGCGTCGCGACGCTACGCGCCATAAAGCCGAGCTATCGAGAGCAGCCCTTATATGCTCGCCCAGTAGCGCCCTTGTGCCCGTGACTCTGCGCTCAAAACTACTTTGCTTTAATGCGCGTGCAGCAACAGACACCGCCGCCGCCGCCGTCGCAGTAAGCATTTCTTTAAAGATATCGGAATGCACTTTATGCGAGACTCTGGGAAGTTGCCGAGGCAACCTATTAATTTCCCTTTCTTTTCAGTTTATCATAAATCGAAACAATTTTCTTTGCTTGACAACTATCGAGTAAAAATCACATTTTTAGTTGATGTGTAAATGAACAATTAGATTCAGGTTTGTTATAAGAATGTATATTAACGAATACATAAGATCGAACTTTTATTGTTTGAGAATCACAAGTGATTTTTGCAAATTTACACGGGCAATGCAGTATGCATGTAACATATTAGATTATAAATAAAAAATTTACTTAAAATCAGCCAGTATTTATAATTATTAAGCTATGCCTAATAATGTACATCAGAAAAGGTTAATATTACAGCATCATTATCAGTCGAAATAATTATTACTGATAAAATTATTACAAAATATAAGTTATTTAAGAATTTTTTAATTATTTTTTAATTATTTTTTAAATATTTTTTAATTATTTGTTAATGAGACCTCTGGAATCTCTCTTTGTTACTCAAAAAATTTAATTGAGTAATATTCAACATGCAGATTAAAATATAACAGACTAGTAATTATTGTTAAACTTAATTCGTCCATACATTATTATTTTACGTTTGTCTGCTTAACGTTTTTTCGGAATTCTTGACCTCTCAGATCTCGAGAGAAGTCAGAAAAAGCAGAGTGAATTAACCTTCTTTTTCTAAACTTCTCTCTGATTCTCTCGAGTTCTACGGAACACTCTTCAGTTCTCCCACAGACTCTGCCACCACTGCAGCATTCTGAGTTCTCTTGTTTTTTTTTGCGGTTCTCACTGAAACTATTATGTTCTTCTGTCACGAGTTTTGTTTTAGAAGAAAACCAAGTGAGCTGCACGCACTTCTATTTGCCACAATATTTGACACTTACAAAATACAAGCAATCAATGATTATGTGTTTGAAAATTTACGAGATATTTTTACGACTGTTTATAGGTAGAAAGTACTAAATTTGTTACTTCTAAAAGATTATATAGAATAATTTTAGAGAGTTGAAAATAATAGTTTTTTCAATGATATCTTTACGATAAATAAAGATTATTAAAATAGGTTTTACTTCTAAAGAGTATCATATTAATTATAAACTAATCGAAATTTATATCGTAACTTCGAAAGCAATATAAATATATAGTCATTATATTCTGAGATTTGTTTTATCCAATAAAGTTTTTATAGCCAACGATTTTTAAGAGACACATTCTTTTAAAGTAATATGAAAATTCGAACTACCCAAATTTTAAAAAACGTTATTAAAGTATTATTTGCATATCATATGGCTAATCAAATTACCTACAGGGCACTCCCAATAAGGTGTCAAGTTCTACCTAATTTATCAATACAGTAATTCTTCTATCCAACAGATCTTGATTGAAAGCCCGTACAAGTATTCAAGCGGTTAGAAAAAATAATTTGTGCAATTGGCATTACAAACATCTCCTTCGAAGAAAATATATAATATTTTAAGCATAATAGTAAGTAGAATAGATGCACGTGCTGCACGCGGACATGGAGCTTATACGGAGTCACACAAAGTCCCCGCGGGGTTAACTTAGGGTGTGCACCAGTCACTTTTTTATCAATGCACTAATTCATTGGCCGTAGGCGAGATGGGCACGCGCGCGCTCTGCACGCACGCAAGCGCGAGTGCGGCCAAATTTAGCACGGGGGTCGCGGGCTGCGACCCCAGACGCCGCGACGCCGGCATTGTGTCCCGTCGCTAATTTTACAATGGTCCCCATATAAACTGGCGGCGGCGGTGACGGCGGCTCCGCTGCAACGAACGAACTGACAAACGGAGAGAGGCAGAGGGAGAACGAGAGAAAGTGCACAAATCTATAGGGAAAGTCGGGTTATTGCGCGGTCATCCTTTACAATTATTATTAAAAATACATTAAATATGCTACGAGATTTAAAAGTTAGATAACAGTCTTTAAAGCAAATATATAGGAAATAGTGAATGCATCTTTCGCTATAAAATATTAATTTTTAATGGAATACATAATTGATAATAAAGATTTATTTCAGAACACCTTTTGTGGCCATATTACCCCGTATCGAAGGTAATATGGCCACATTAATGGGGGTAATATGATCACTACTTATTATTTAAAATCCTGATTCTCTAGCTACAGGAAATAAAAAATCATTTCTCAAGCTTAAAGTATTCAATAATTAAATTAACCACAACGGTACAGTAATCAATTCCCATGAACATCCCAAGTATATGGAAACATCACTTTTGTCCAATATAAAGGTAATAGGTGTCCATAATACCCCGAATGACTTCTTCTATTTAAGAAATTATAAAAAGTATTTGCAATTATAAAAATAGTAGACACACATAATAAACTTCAATAGTAGGATAGTTTATTTTGTTTTTCGTAACAATTACAAATCAATAAAAACTTCTGAAGTTATTTTTATAGGGTGAACTTGTTATGAAATTAAATGTTAAAGGAGCGAAAATTTTCCGTGAGATTAAATTTCTTTGTCACGAATATGTTTTTTGTTCTATAATTTCAGCGGGATATACTTTATTTACAATATATAATTTCTTCAACTTCTTTTACTTTTTTAATATTTTAAATAATTAAGGTTCTCATATTAGCCACAGTGATCAAATTACCCCGACTCTCCCTACTAGCGAGAAAACACGTGGGTATGCGCGCGCGGTCCTGCACGTATATTAAACGAAAACGCCTCTGTTGAAAAAGTCGCCCTCTGCGATACGTTGACGGCGAGAGCCGACCGATTCCCGAGAAACTAAAGGAAATGTATCGATTTTCGAACACTATAAGTTATATAATGACGATTTTATTCCAATAAAGGGTCGTGTTCAGATACTGGAACGTTTCCCTTACCAAACGGTACGTCCAAGAACTATACCGTAATTTTCAAATTGCCTCGGAGAACCTGTGTACTTATATATTCAGTGAAATTCACCACTTGCAAAGTAGTAAACTTTACCAATATAAATTATTTGTTGCATATACGTGTAATGTTTGATATGTAATTTTTATTGAATCTTGTACGATACCAAAGATTTCATTTCAATACCTTTAGTAAACTTTTTTGATTTTTGCGTAACATCAACTCATTCGAATAATAAAAATATATGATGCTGCTTTCATTTCATCATTCAACTATACAGTAATATGGCTTTGGATATTGTAGCTCATTCTGAAATAGAAATCAGTCTTAATATAAGACATGGTAATTGATGCTTCTGAGGCAGTGGACCAAATTAGCTGAAAACCAAAGAGTAAATTCATTCACAGTAGCGAATAGAAATAATGCTTCAGTTAGATGCGAATTCAGTATATTTATACAATAAAATCTCGCTTTATATTAAGCTCTATAAATATTTTCATTATTTTGAGATTTGACGCAAATATTCTAATTGTGATTTGTAAGGTCACTGAACTTTAAAATTAACCAATTCTAATACGAAATCAAAGTACATAATGTTGTACAAAAACGCAATAAATAAACGTATAACTTAAAAACAATATATCATAACTATAAGTATGATAGTTAAATTATGGCAGCGCTTAAGGTGGCTTCAGCGACTTATTATAAAAATATAAAAATCGCTGAAAAAATTCATAATGATAGCTATCATATGTAACTAGGTGTGTGCCAAATTGAAGGGGTAGGAGGAGAGGAGGGGAGGGGGGAGGGCGTGAAAGACTTACATTTTTGAGAAAAAAAATTGAGAAATTAAAATTTAGTATGTATTTTTATGGAAGTAGACCTTTTTAAATGCATTATTACAAATTTTTTCACATAGAAAAATATAGATTCTTTCAGGAACTTACTGACACATATATTTAGGGTAGCAAAGAATAAGAATAGTTATTGAATATAATATGTCAAAATAAGGCTATGTAACACATCTATTACATGTTTTATTTTGTATGTAAAGTTAATCTGTATGCTTAAAATTTTACCTCAAGCTATAATTACTTCATTGTTTAAGTTAATGACATCTTCAAATATCTTTCCAAGGAATTTGTATGTCAAAAATATATATAAAATATTTGGGGCCCCCTGAACAAGGCACCTTAAACAATCATTATAATATAATACACAAGTATGGAAAATATCAGCTTCCCCAAAAGGTATCATAAAAGTAAACTAATTATATATCATGCAGCATGAAGGAAAGAAAGAAAGCTGACTACTCGACATAAAAAAATCATCGATGAAACGCTCGAATGCGAAAAATCAAATGCATATACAAGTTCTCTCTATAAGCAGTATAAGTATAGAGAAGTGGAGTAAAATAGCCGGAGCGTATCACCGGTACCTATTGATGGCCGGGAGCCTCGCTTTGTACTGCAGCGCGCGGGGCGTAAGTGAAATAAATGTCGCGCGTCCAAGTGCAGCAGCAGCGGCGTTTAGTGACGTTTATGGGGAAGCTGCTGCAGCGGCGGCGGCGGCGACCGTCAGGGCGAAGTGTGGCAAAAAAGAGACGAGTAGGATAGTGGAAAGGAGAGCTACTGCGGAGGCCCGCGGACCTTTCGCACGCTGCCTCCTGCCTATACACAGCATCGCCTACACATGCGGCCAGTTTATTTATAAGTCCAACAAATGAGCGCGATATAGCTCCTACCTCGCGGGACAAAGCAAAGGAGTGCAAGTCCTATAAGCGAGGAATTTATATCGATTCTGAGCGAAATAAATATATTATTTACGAGGAGTCGAGTGTGCAGGTCAAAAAATTGCTATATGATTTGCATTTGGACTGGAATTTATATACTTATGTGAAGTTCGCCATTTCAGTATAACAATCTTATATGTTATAAGACCTCCTTATCTATGTCGAAGTATCGCGTAATCACTGGATTTAAGATGTGTGTCTAATCTATTTACCATTTATTTACGAAAAAGTTAGCTTCGGTGGATCCGTTATAGAATTCGTTTTCAATTTATTACTCGCAAAAAAAGAGGAACAAATATTGTTTAGATAATATTATTTTAGAATTCAATTTCAGTCAATTTCATATTATTAATGTTCGCATGACATGGAAATATTTTAATGTCTTAAAAAGACTCAACTGACATACAATCGTATTTTTTAATTTGGTTTAAATGGCACCATTTTAAGTACGAAATTATTGATGTTTCGCAATATTTTGCTGGTAGGAAATTATCGAAATGGACTGTTTTTCGAGTGATTGGTATTTAAAGGAAAAAAATCACACGCATACTTAAAAGTGAAGGACGCGCGCGCGCACATATATAAGTTGTTTGTTCTCTCGAATACCAAGCTACCCATTAATACGTACGTCACGGATAATTTCGCACAGATTTTTTTTTCCACAAATTTTCGATGTTTATGTTTGCCATTATATACTGCGATGTAAAACGATGTTTACCGTATTTTTCTGGACCATTTCAATGTAACTGCTTCTATATACAAATTGACTGGTTTAATTAAGTACTATTAATAGCAGAATTTCTTGCAATCCAACTTCTAACTTGGCATTGTAAAGATTAATGTAATTTATCATATAAAATACTGAGCAGAGCCATAGTCGGGGGAAGGAGGATGATAATGAGATACGACTGAAAAGATGCATATAAGCTTGTTAAAATGTTTTTTTTTACTTTTCGTTCACTGCAGTATGCAGATTTTATCACGCTATTCGATGTATATGAAACTATTATATTTAAGTACATACTATTAATGCAAGTGCGTTGTAAAATGTTCACTAGTATACTAACGCAAATATACTGCTCTCATTTAAATACATTGTTGCCATTTTAATAACGTGTAAGTATAATAACATAGTAAAAATTATACAAATTATTCAATTGGTTGTACGTATATTGTACCAGTTTCACCAGATTTGGCCGAAAAGTTTATTCATTATTTTTCATGTCATTTATTGAAAGCATAAGCTAAAATTTTCCTAACGAATTGAAATTACAATGAAACATCTGAATAAAGTAGTAGGTATAATATCTACGAGAGAACACAGGCGAAGGAGAGAGAAATCGAGATGAGCGCGCGCGCAAGAGTTTCTCTTTTATTTTGCGCGCGGGCCACTTTCACCCGGTATATATAAGTATCGGCAATAACATCGTTGAATGTGATGAGCGCGATTCGTCAATTCTTTTAACCGTCGCGTCGCGACGATTATACGGGAAACATCTTTAAGCCTGCACTTTGCTGGCTATAGGAATCTTACGTAAAACATCTAACTCACTTAGCAAGCACAGCTATAGGCGATAATTTGTTACCCGACCATAAGAAGTTTCAGTTTAGCTTGTCTTCAAACCTTCTATAGAAGTGCATACTTATTTTTTTTTTATTCTATACTGAACGTTATTCATTACGTATGTTATACTCAATTTGTGCATAGGTAGTTAAGAGTTTCAAAATAATAACTTAATTGTTTAAGGAGAATCTGTACTAATCTGCTTTACTGATTAGTAAAAAAAGTTTATGAATTATGGATGGGATTTTATATATGAAACTGTGGAATCGCATAAAAGTTTCCCACCCTATAACATCTCCTTAAATAATTTAACTCATTCGTTATTTATTAAAATGAAGAATAATAAGTTTCACAGAATTTTCGTAATTTTCTTTTTGTAGATACGTTTGACACAATAATTTAATCTCTATAATATTTAATCATAGGTATCAACACCTTCTTCCTAATTTAATGTCTTTTCATAAAAGAAACGATTATTTACCGCTATTTGAGTGTAAAAGGTTAAAAAGTTCCTTTAAACTATGATGAGCGCATGCACTAATTAGAAAGGCGCAGAGTTTTGATGTATAAGTAAATACCTAAATTTATAATAATAAATGTAGGGCGTAGATTAGATATTTCTATTAATCCCTGGCCTCGGCTGAATAGTAATATCATACTGGATGCAGATGAATTCGTTACAGCTTCCTGTATATGAGTCCGAATCACGGGCCGCCCTCGACGCTACTGATCAGCCCCTGCAGTGGCCCCATCTCATGGAACGTCAGCTACATCGAACCTCCCGAAACCGATCAGCACGCGGGTGGCACCAAGTGTGAGTCTAATATACCTATACTTAACACACAAAACATGCAGTGCCGCGATCGCCGCCAAACTGTCGTCTGGGCTCGCGCGACACTTGCGTTCCTTAACCTCCTCTACTGCTTCTCTCGCCTCTCCCTCTCACTTCCTTTTTCTCTATAAACAAGTGCCGGCCCTGTCAGGTTTATTATTGCTACTCGGAGCTGTTATTTTTTTTTCCTTTTTTTTCCTTTGAACTCTCGAGTCTCGCTTATTCAAAGTATATATATACCTCTCGTTTAAATTTCTCAGTAGTAACAGATTTTAACTAAAGCATTGATATATAATTTGGATTCAACATCATTATCTTCAGTCTCAACTTCAATATCTGTTACAGTTCAGACAGGTAAATTAATAATTAAGTGAACAATATATGAAAAATATATAATTATGTCTCAAGTGTTAACATGATCCGATAAGCACTTGCAAAGCGAGCGGAGCAAGAACAAAACATGATTCTTTTGTTAGTCAATATAGGTATATTTTGGCCTCATACACTATTTCCATATTTATGTCCCTTTTGAACCTATCGTTAAAATTCCCTCTCATTCTTTTCATTGTACAGTACTATATACAGCGTGTTTACTCCCTCCAGCTTGGTTTAAACAAGCTTATTGTCGGCTCCTTACTTTCTCATCTTGCTTCTTCTACTACTTCTGTGCTTCTCTCGTTTCTTCTTCTCTCTCTCTCTCTCTCTCTCTCTCTCTCTCTCTCTC
>UELV01080253.1:0-17131 GCA_900490015.1 Megastigmus stigmatizans | reverse complement strand
GGGATCTCCGTAACAGAAAGAGGATCTTTAATAAGTTTTAAAAGTGAATTCAAATCATTATTTGACGTAATTTATTATAGATAAAGTTGTAAACTTGACAGACCTTTGCAATTTGTTGGAAGGAAGAAGTGCTTCAAATCTAGTTAATTTATAGTATTAAAAGAAGAAAAATAATAGTTTCTATTGTACTACTTATATCAATATGTATGTAAAAAATCGCGTATCTGCAGTGAAGTGCACGGATTTAATTAGATTTTGTATAATACGTAAAATTTACTTAGGAAAGTATGCGTAGAAAGGACTGAATTTACTGTAGTTTATGCTTAACAACTTACAAGTAGAAACCTAGAAACTAACAAATGCATCAGGACATCGATTTTTATTAATTTTTTTGAGCTTTACCTTCAATTTTCAAGTAATGAAGTCAAAGTCTTCTTTAATTTAATATTCTTTTATACTGTAAAGGATAAAGTAGGTTTGGTATGTCCACCTTGAACACAGCATTTTATTTCAGTCTCGTGGGCATCCTCCAATTTGAGATAAATTCAATTTGCGACTTATTTTTTAAAACCACAATGCATTGAAATTTAACATTTTTCTACGAAGAATTTTTGTAACATTTTTAAAAAGTTGCACATTAAGTTTACTTCGATTGTTTTTTTCACTGTGTATAGGAAAATTATTGATTAAATTCGACGTTTCAAGGTTTCATTCTTTATTTTATGCAGATAAAAATATTAACTTTATGTTTAATATTAACAAGTGACCCAATTCTTGATCAGCCATTCAAATACGGGGGACCAACTGTTGACCAAAGTTTAACATTGTATAAAATAAATGTTTGTCATAAATAAAAAGTAAGGAATAGATATTAATGAAGTTAATCATAATTCATAATGATAATCGCAATCCGATGGTATAAGTATGCGCTGAATCCGATGATAAAATACTGTTACAGTTACTCAAGAATTGGGTCGGTGACGGTACTTAGGAATATATTGATTTTTCCTATACTTCAGAAACCAAAAGTAATAAGAATAATAGGTATAGTAGTCCCTGAATGTTTGTGTACAGTCTATACAGTTCATCATCTCTTTCGAATATCGAGCTATCAATTATCATCTGTTCCCGCGCTTCTCCTTCCACACCAGGGCCATTCATTACCGGTGCGCGCGCATCGCTCACGTACGAATGTACGATCGTATACCTATGCCTGCACTCTTCCCAATTACCTCCCTTCCACTATATATAGCAAGTAGAGTATACTCGAACATCGCGCGATAGAATGGGGAGTAGTACAACTTATGCAGACTTGCGAATAAAATCGCAAGTGCTTCATCTGCATCGGCCTGTTACGGAAGCATCGCGCGCAAACTCAACGAAAACGAGTTTACGGTGCAACGCGAGAGATTTAACACACCTCTCTCTTTCTCCTCCGTTTTATACACGTGTACAAATTCCGCAGTTCAACTGTTTTAAAAGAGAACGCGCTTGCAGGGCAAAAAAAGAAATAGCAGAACTGGTTCACGCGTCGCGAAGAAAAAGATATAACTATAAAGAAGGAGGGAGGGAAGAAATAGAGGGGGCGCATGCACGCCACGCACTATACTCGCTCACATTGCAGGCATATATATTTAATATTAAAGCACTACTGCACACGCGACGACGCATCGTGGCCCGTGGGTTCGTAATGTTCGTATAATGATCATAGGTACAGCGCGCGTGCAACAATCCACTCGGCCGTGTCGAGTATAATACAGTGGTGACTGTACAGTGCGGCGGGTGACGGGAAAGGCAACGAAATGACTACATAGTATTGCATGCGATCGACAGGTTCAGTAGGAGTAGAGCAGCACACGACGGAGAAGGAAAATACGAGCCGCAGCAGCAGCAGCAGCAGCAGCAGCAGTGCATCGTCGAGCAACAGCAGCCGAAGCATCGCCGCCGCGGCCGCCACCGCCGTCGTCGTCGCGGAGGAGGACCAAGTGGCAGAAGCAGTAGCATCGGGCTCGGGCCAACGTCGCGGGACAAAGCGCAAGATGTGCGATGCTACTCGGTGCTCTTCGCGGCAAAACAGCGTCGTGCAGCCCCTGCTCACAGGTTATATGACGAATTATATGACGAATCGAACGGCTCGCGAAACTGCTCCCGGAATTTGTTTTCTCTCGTGCCGTATGATGCAAATACCGACCGATGCACAAGTATTGAGCGTATCTTTGATTTTATGTTTTTACGAATAAGTCCTTACGACTTTGTGCGCTATTGATTTACCTTGTATCTCGTTTGATGTTTTTCTTTTATAAATATAAACATACCCATAAACATAAATCTTACCTGCAGCGTCCTTATTGTGACTAAAAGCATAATTAGTATCAGTCACTTTTTAAAAACTTGATATAAATCTGAAATATTTTTGAGGTTAAGACAATCATAACGAGTGTACAGATGATGATTTACCAGTTAACAATGATAGCTGCATAATTATTTTCATTGAGATATGGAATTTGGGTTAGAATTCGGAATGATAGTAAAGACGGTTACTTCGAGGAACAGCTCAGTTAACGTACGATACTGATATTTAACTGTAGATCCTAAAAGTGCATGCCTGATGATCAATGAGAGACTGAGTAATAATCGATCCTTTATTTACTCGGAATATTTATTTCATGTGTGTAATGTTAAGGTATATGTATGAATCAAGGTTTACAGACACTGACATGCAACCTTACTTATGCAAATTAACTTCAAATTTTATAGTGATTTATTATTTTCAATTGCAAAATTAAGTAACAAACATTTCGAAAACGTTTAGACAATTGATTTTAAAAATACCAATACACAATCGATTACTTACAGTGAAGGTTAAAATTATAAAACAGAATTTGTAACTTATCGTTTCTGAGTTATATTCAACCTTATTCCATTAACACAACTGTCGAAAATCTCGTTATTTTTATATAAATAAAAATTCGGTTATTTATCATTTTGATTGATTAAGTCATACGAAAAACGAATTTATGAAATTTAAAATAATCAGTAAAACAACTTTATCTAAGTTCATTAATTTTATCATAATACGTTTATTGTAGAGTGCAGTTAAAATTACAGTTAAAATGTTCGTAAGATTAAAAAAAATATTTCGGGATTGCACATTAAAAGCGATTATTTCGTCGGTTTCATTACGTATTTGTGATTCGAAATAATTAATTTTAATTGACCATTTCTAGCAGGAATTATCAAAATTATCAAATTACCGTATTTTTCGATATACAATGCAACGAAATCATACATTTCTGTGTTATTTGAGTCATGATGCAGTTATTTTGTATACTTACACGCAATTTTATTTAAGAAGATAACATTTAAAATAAGCTAACAGAATTTGAATGTTATAGCTTTAAAAGTGTAATTACATAATTTAATTGGAATTATTGAATTTTTTAAGAGGGCGTTTAAGTCCTACTATTGCCACTTGACTGTTTTACCGACTAGATTTTGAATAATTAGTAATAACTAAACAAATACTTTAAATTTTACAAATACCGAATACAAGTGCACTTCGTCTATGAATTATCTATCATCTTGCAAAGTTTGAATTCAATATTTCAATGAAACCTTCAAAAATTTCTGTTTCATTTTCGATCTGTACGAATTTTTTCGAAAATGAAATTTTTTAAACTGGCATTGTAATATTCCCTTGAATCTTTTTCAGATGATAGTCAATTCATAGACAAAGTGCATCTGAATTCGGAATTTCTATAATTTTAAGTATTTATTTAATTAATACGAATTCTTTATTTCTCGGATGGTAAGATTTAGCGCGGAAAATTTAAAATTTTAATTGAATTTAACACCCCCCGTAAAAGAACCGAAACAATATGTAGTATTACAAGGTTTCTATTTATGGTGTAAACTTTATCTACAATTGCAAGAAATCCAAGGAGAATACACTTTTTAACCTTTACTTTACAATCAAACAGTGTTGAACCTAGTTTACACAATTAGAAAAGATTACATAAAATTAACGTAATGCGGTACTGCATTAGTAATTCTTTGTAAAAAAGAAATCTTCAGTTTCTTTTTTGGAAGAAGAGTCAATCAAGTACTAATGCTTTTTGAGAGAGCAATTTATACTTTTTAGTGCCTAAAATCTTTCAATCGTGTAAATTCGGTTTATTTTAATGTCCGTTTCTCGCTACACCGCAAAATTTAAAAAGGCATATCATTTACAGATTTGTATCAAATCACAATGGCTTATGCATACTGGAAAAACAAAAAGATGAAAGATCATGCAGTATTCGATCTATTCTTTCGTAAAAATCCTTTTCACGGAGAATTCACGATATTTGCTGGCTTGGAGGAGTGCTTAAAATTTTTAGATAAATTTCATTACTCTAGGAGTGGTGAGTAAAAAAATTATATTTTTTCGCAAAATTTTGTTTTATTTTGAAAATAAGAAAAATTAAAAATTAATTTTATATTAATACCTAATATTAATTCTTTATATCATGAAATGAGAAAGTATCCTTATCCATTATACTTGTATTTCAGATATTGAATACCTCAAATCTGCAATGCCACCATCAGTAGAGCCAGAGTTTTTTGTATTTTTACAAAACACAACAGCAAAGGATGTTACTCTTTATGCCATTGAAGAAGGTTCTGTAGTGTTTCCAAGGTATTTCCAAAAAAAATGTATTGTTATTTTTAATAATTAATAAATGTAACTTTTTTGTTTTAAATAATGTAGTACTTTTTATTTTCTAAATTTAAAAAATTATTTCTCTGCTAATTATTTTATATTATTTATTGTAGAGTACCACTATTAAGGGTTGAAGGGCCTCTAATAATGGTACAGATTTTGGAAACAACACTGTTAACCCTCGTAAACTATGCAAGTTTAATGGCAACAAATGCAGCTAGGTATCGAATGGTGGCTGGAAAGGCAGTATCACTACTTGAGTTTGGCCTACGAAGAGCCCAGGGACCAGATGGAGGCCTTAGTGCTTCTAAATATAGTTACATTGGTGAGAACAGAAAACATAAAGTGTCTAGCTTTGTTATTTTCATAAATTATGCATTGACTAAAAAAAATTGTTATCTTCGGCGTGAGAATTGTCGGAAAATCAATACAAAGTGGTTCTAGCTCGTACCAGGCGACGACGAGTAACGTACGAACGCGCACGCGCTCATACTAAAAAACACCAAGTTACAAGGTCAAATCGTGGACCTATGCACTAAGGCCAATTATCAGTGAAAATCGGTGTCTATAAGCTTTTGTATAGCTTGGTCAGGCTGAGGATAATTATTTTTGTCGACTTGTTATAGCAATTTTATAACTATGTTCCATACATAACTTACAAAATTGATTTCTTTGTAGGTGGCTTTGATGGGACTAGCAATGTGTTAGCTGGCAAATTATTCCACATACCAGTAAATGGCACTCATGCACATGCCTACATTACATCTTTTACTAGCTTTAACGACTTAGAAATAAAGGTTGGTTTACTAATTTAAATTATTTTATACTTTCTTGAGATAATCTTTAAAATACTTCAATTATTTATGCATGATCTGTGGATATTATTTACTATATTCACTAGATTTATGGTCAAAGTACAGCCTGAAGGCTGCATTTAACCATAACCAATGCCAAATAAATAATATAGTGATGTGACCTATAAAAGTGATACTTTCGCTGGTTGCCATATTTCCAAAATTTTTAAATCTATAGACTTATGTAATGTTCACAGACTGTACATTAAACTAATTCAACTTTAATAGATATTTACTACTACATACTTTTAAACATACTTTCCCCTTAAAAATAAAAATTATTTTCTATAAGTACTTTAATAATTTATTTAGAATTTTACTTTTTTGTAAAATATAAGGAAAAACTTTTTTAAAATAAAATTGATACTTTTCAAGTTTATTATCCTAAAAAATTTCAAGTACTTCAAAATTAGTTTTTTTCCATTCAAAACTTTTTGAAATGTAAGAAACACTCAGTCATTTACAGTTTAAAAAGACTTTCAATTTAAAAAAAAATTAATACTCTTACTTGAGGAGAAACGGTTAAAAAATTGTTGTCATTGGGTTCCTCCTTAGTATAATAAGATCGTTTCAAAGAATAAATATATTGGTAGATGGAAAATTGATGTTTTATTCAATTTCTAGATGCTGGCTCATAAGCTCACTGGCACACAACAAGATCTTTTAGGATTATCCTGTGATTATCGCAATAAAATAGCTTCAGACCTAAGGACGCTGGTAACAGAAGCTTCAGATGGAGAACTTGCAGCTCTCGTAAGCTATGCTATTGCTTTTCCAGATGGCTTTATGGCTTTGGTCGACACTTACGACGTTAAGAGGTATATATGCAACTGTATTGATTTAAATATTGATGATTGTGTCTTATTGTAGGTGAGAAGTTGCAGTCCAATTCACGTCATTGCCTCTCAACTTTTTTTTCTTATACGCAATATATCAAAGCTATAATTTCACGCAAAACTGCACTTAATAAAAGATAAAGCCTCAAATGCTTTTACTTTCTCTTTCCTGTTTTTTGTAAAATATTTATATATAACAAGTTATGATTTTGCTAATGTCTGCAAGCTATTTATAGCCGTGAGAGTTTATTATCAAGAGCATTTAAAAGCTTTTGCGCGCGATGTACAGGTCACATGAAGCCTAACAAAAGTGTGTTTATAGTGTAGAAACATCGGCCAAACGACAAGCAAATGTAACCGGCCTAAATCTAACGAATAAGCTTCTAACTAATGAGAGCAATAAGACACCTCGTAACGGTACGAGACACAGCCCAATTATATCAGACGAACCAACTTGGTCTCACAAGAGTGGCTTATTAAGACACGGTGAATTGGGTGAGCTCTACGTAAGGTACGGTCACGTGCATTGCTCTTGCTTTATCTAACATGAGAATTTTTTCAGTTATTGTTTGATGACATAAGTATATATTACACAATTTTATCTGTTTACTCTACAGTTAAAATAGAATGATAAAAATATTCTCTAGTGAGATAAAGCAAAGGTCTTTTCATTTATCATTAAACCATCCAGCAGCTTCAAAGCATGAGATTAATAACAGTAAGAGAGGGGGATTCTTGATTTAGAATATATAAAATTTAGAATTGATCGAATTCAGAATTACAAAATTCATATGAAACTAGATCAATACTATCAACTAATACTTATACTTAGTCGCATACATTTAAACTATATTCGACGTGCACACTCAAATTAAATTCAAATGCAGAGTTAAGAAATAGTTATCTAATACATTATTAAACTTTCAAAGTTCATTATGTACAATCTAGAAAGCTTGTTTATATCCACATATTAAATTTTCCAAAACAAGATTGTAAAACATTCAGATTTTGAAATTCTGAATTTTAGTTTGCACTTCTAAAAGTTTTATATTCTTAAATAAAGATTCCCCTTACCCAAAGAAAGTTCATCTTGGGCTAATTAATTGATAAAAAAAATTTTAAACTAATATAGAGTTATTTCCTTTCTAAAAGAATCGACCTTATGCAGTGCCCTTCCCAATTCAACGTTAACTTAAAAACGATCTTAGAAAGTGGTTCTTCAAAAATTATTTTGCCTGTGTCGGGTTACACTATTTACTCTTCGCGATCCATCATCAATTCATATTAATTGTTAACGACCACGGGAATATTTTTGTATGCATCAATAACAGTAGGTTCACAACTCATACTAGCCTATAGTATATGACAGATAAGTTAAAAAAATAATTATACGATGCGCAACATTTAAGCTGGACAATTGGTTTTCATTTTTGCAGAAGTGGTTTATTGAATTTCTGTGCGGTGGCTTTGGCTCTGAACGATTTAGGTTACAAGGCAATCGGCATTCGAATCGACAGCGGAGACTTAGCCTACCTCAGTCAAGCAGCTAGAGAGATTTTCCAAAAGCTCGCTAAGAAATTTGATCTACCATGGTTTGCTAAGCTCAAGATTGTAGCATCTAATGATATTAATGAGGAAACCATCATTAGCCTAAATGAACAGGTAAAAATATAACAGATAGTGATGATTTCACAAATTATTTGCTGCTTCTAATACAGAGTCATTATTTATATTTTATTCGTTATCGATTAATTGTTGATACTACACTTATTATTTCAAATTTACTTGTTTTATCTTCTTTTTCCATTGGTATTGCAATGAAACAATTTTTTATTTTTTAATTATATTCAAATTAAATGTTGAGCATAATATATTATATACATTTCCTCTAGTATAATTTTGTGCTTGTAATATTTACAGAATCATATGATAGATTGTTTTGGCATTGGTACACATTTGGTTACATGTCAAAAACAGCCAGCATTAGGTTGCGTATATAAATTAGTTGAAATTAATGGCCAACCAAGAATAAAATTAAGTCAAGAAGTTGGAAAAGTTACAATGCCTGGCAGAAAAACTGCTTACAGGCTCTATGGATCAGATGGACATGCTTTAATAGATTTACTGCAAAGGGTAGATGAAGAAGCACCCCAAGTTGGTCAAAAAATACTTTGCAGACATCCGTTTGAGGAATCAAAAAGAGCTTATGTTATTCCAACAAGAGTTGAATCCCTGCACAAGGTAACATCATTTTATTCATTTTGCTGGAATTAAATTTATAATAAATTAAATTAAAATAAAAAGTAAGTTATGAATTATAAATCAAGAGAAAATGATTAATTGTTCTAATAATAAATTATTTTATTTCATTACTAGGTGTATTGGAAAGATGGAAAAATTTTAAGAAAATTACCAACTTTAGAAGAGACACGAAATAGAGTACGAGAGTCTCTAGGAACATTACGCAATGACATAAAACGTAATCTCAATCCTACACCTTATAAGGTAAATGTCTTAAAAAAAAACTATATTTTTTATAATTATAAGTATTATATAATAAGTATTATATAAATTATTGTTTCATAGGTGTCTGTTAGCGATAGTTTATATAGTTTCATACATGATCTATGGCTACAAAATGCTCCAATTGGAGAATTGTCCTGAAGCAAATTAATTACAAACATTAAGGGACTAATATGTATGCTTGTATTCTTACAAGTTTAAAATTTGTTACTTCTCATTTACATAATATAATTTTCAAGATCAAATAAATGAAATGAGAAGATTTAAAGGAAGAAGAAAAGAGATGTACACCTACAGAACATTTCTTCACGTAGGGGCCTTACTACGAAAAACTATAGTCATTTATAGAAAACTTGATTTATACAACTTCTACAGTACAGCCATTCCTAGAATAGTTCAGAAAAGTGAAATCAGTGATTTTTCAATTTATTTTTAGTTTAAAGAGAAATAAAATAGTATTTATATTCTTTGATACGATGAATATTATCAGATCTAGAGAGAGTTCAAAAGGGTATAAGGATCTCATATTATGCATCTTATGTATAAAGCATAATAAGAAAAGTTATAGAATACTTTAGGAATAGGTCTTGTTAAAAATGCATAATAAATTGTTAAATGTTTGACAAAGCATTGAAAAGACAAATAATGTTAAAGATGTTTATTCATCTTTCATTTTGTAGCATAAAAAAGCAATCTCAGGTAGTTTTGTATTAGTAGGCATAAAAATTCACACTTACAGAATATATATATATTTAAGTAAATTATATATTTACGAGACAGAATTTATATTTTTTAAGTATGATTTATTTTTAATTTTTCATAAAATAAATCTTAAAACATTTGATGAACTCTTTTGAAATAATTTTATATTCAATTATTTTGGAATTGCTTTCTGTTATTAAGTTTATTATTTACTAAATTTAATATATAATTTTTTAAATTTTATAAAGTAATAATAATCACATAATTAATAAAATTTTATTCAAGGTGTACAATTGAATGTGTAGTTATAATGTATATGAATATGGATTAATTAAAGTAAACTGTAAGTACTTTTGAGTAATTGTATCTATGCACTTTTAAGAAAGAAAAAGGAACAATAAAATTTGAAAGGCATTCTCTAAATAAAATGTATTTTACATATTTACATATTTAGAACTTGTTATTCAATCACGATTTTGCTGACAACTATGATTGGAAGGATGTGAGAAAATTTCAAGAGTACAATTGTGTACATAAACATGTATTTTTTTAAAATAACTAACTAAACAAATATAAAATAAACTCAAGTGAGTAATAATGACTTAGAGAGTAGGCAAATTTGAAAAAATCTCTTAAATTTATAAATATTGTACATATAGGTAATGTATTTAGCTTTAAGAAGCATTGTTTTACATTATATGTACAGATTCTCATGAAGTTTCCAACTTTCATTTGATCTTTCATCATTGCGTATAAATCACATATCCAGAAGCACGCACATAGAGCGTTTGAGGTTTTGAGTTGTAAATGTTGTAAATGTACAATTATTATTAAATGCTTTTAATAAAATTGATTTAAAAGATCAATGAATATTTATTGAAGCCATTATACTCATAAACATTTATTTAGTTATATTCATTCTAGTGCAGATGTGCTATTTTTTTCTATTTATAAACCACAGCAATAAGGCAAAAGTTTTTTTTAAAAACATAATTTATCCATTAAATATGTAAGTTTGAAGTTTAAATAATCTCAATCACTTTATATTATTTAAATTTTTAGAATGTATAGAATTATAATTTTATCGACTGGTATTAATTAATTGGTATTTACATGGGTATTTACATTGGTACACAAACAATACATAAAAAAGTATAAATATATGAGATAATATATATAAAGACCAAAATCAAGCTTATTATTATTTATTTATTTTTTAATATATATTGATGATGTATTGAAAATCTATATATTGCTAAATATTTTGTACTAAGTATTCGTTTCGAGTATTTCAACTCACGTACCTATACAGAATGTGAATTTTTCTATGTCAGTGTATTTCTATGACAGTTACATAATCATCAATACCTTCATAATTAAATTTCATAACACAATCATCACATGCAGATATATATTTAATCGCATATAGAGGCAAGTATTTATGTTGATTACACATTACAGGATATGCATTAGTATTTACAATATGTGTCAAGGAATGTAAACGTAACGATTTTGTAATCATACACTTTTAATTTATATCGAGTAAGAGTACTGATAGGGGATAGGTTTCTAAGTATCAATTCTACCTGCAATTTATGCCAGCCAATAATTTTTACTTTTTACACTGATGGCAGCGTCCTCTGTCCCACGCCATTCTGGAGACGGCGCTAGTGTCGACTCCTTTCGTTTCCTCTTTCTTATAATCCGATAATCGAGGGGTGCCGTTTTCGGCGCACGTTAACGTTGGTTTGGTGCCTGAACAAAAATTATTCTTTGCTTTTAGTAAGCAATACAGTACTTCAACATTCCCTAACTTTAATTTTTCATACCAGTAATTTTAGGCAGTTGGTTTCAACAGAAATCAGGTAGATAAATGTTTTAATTACGTACAATCTATCTACTTGTTTTCCGCTTCCGTAACCTTACGCTTCGGCTACCCGCTACATGCGTAATTTTGCTAACAAAATAAAATATATAAGTATTAACAGTTTATATTTGTGCGAATTACATTCTTTTGATTAAGAATGAATAGAACAATATATTCTTTACCTATAATTGTTTGAAAAACAACGATTAGGTCCTTCAAAGCTTTCAGACTTTTTTGTTTTTTTGTAAGCGTCCTATCTAGTTGCTCGTGAAAGCGGTGTTTCTAATACATGCTTTATACATCGTTATCAATACATCATTTTTCATGTTGTAATTTAAGCTTATCTACTTTTACTGTTTTTTTCGGTTCCTGTTGCTTTGAATTG
Source organism: Megastigmus stigmatizans (assembly GCA_900490015.1). Taxonomy (NCBI): domain Eukaryota; kingdom Metazoa; phylum Arthropoda; class Insecta; order Hymenoptera; family Megastigmidae; genus Megastigmus; species Megastigmus stigmatizans. The sequence continues at coordinate 5,262 of UELV01080253.1, read as the reverse complement.
TGATAAACTTTTATATACTTTAATATTTTTAAGCTGAATGGACAGTATTAAAGTTGCTTTAATGATATAATATGGTTACACATAAATTATAATCTAAAGGTTTAATTGACATATTTTTAGGCTTTTTTATTTGTGAAATGGCGGCACGACTGTTAAAAGATCCAGCTACGGCTGGAAGTAGAGTATTTGTAGGTCATCTACAAACAGAAGAAATGAATCGTAACGAGCTGGAGGAACATTTTTCTAAATATGGAACAGTTGTTGGTTCCTTATTAAATAGAGGTTTTGGTTTTATACAGTTTGAAGATGAACAAGCTGCACAAAATGCCATTAAAAGCGAGAATGGAGCAATGTTTAAAGGCAGAAGAATAGGTATCGTATTGCTATACAAATAGTTTTGCTAAATTCTTTTTTAAACTAGATAATTTTTAGTCAAAAAAATTGACTTATAATCAATTGAATCTATCTAATAAATTTTCTTGTAATCTACCATTGCAATTAACCATTATTCTGCATTATTATCAATCATTATTATATCTACTATTATTCATAATGTTATATCAACTTTATATTAACTATTATTTTATAATAGAGCTACGATTTTTTATACTTGACATTCTCTATTACTTCTGTTTTCATGAAATATGTTATTGTTTAAATTAAAATACTTATGGTATGTTCTATTAAGCTATACAGTAATACTAAATTTTATTTTAATAATTTGAAAAATATATTGAGGATTATTTTCTTCCAATGGCATATCCATCATGCGTATTTTTTACTTGATTTAAAGTATTTAAAATATTTGAAATTTAAAAAAATATTAGCTTTTGGATGATGCATGACAAAATTACCGATTTCAATCAGACTTAAAATCTAATTTGGAAATTATCGTTTTTATAATTTTTATTGGATTTTTCCAAATTTTGAAATGCACAGTGGGAAACCTTATATTTATCCATAATTTAATATTTTTTTGAAAATTATAGATGAAATAAAAAATGAGAAGTACAGATAAATGGAGTTTTATTAGCTATTGATTATACTACAAATTTAACTCTTTTGTTTGTCACAGATTTTATATACTAGAAAAATACATTATACAAATAGATTTTCCCAAATTTTAAAAATGATCTTATTGAATTAAGTAATATTGCCATGCACCATTTAAAAGTCTATATTTTTCTGTAAGTTGTATGATTTTTTTTGAAAATTTTTAGATCAAACAAACTTGGTCAGCATGGATGTAACATTGAGAAAGAATGCCTCAAATATTTTATTGTATTATTACTTATAATATTGGTAATATAAAATGTCAGAAATGATTAACAATTTTAATTTTAATTTAAAATAAATGATGTTGAAATTGGCAAATTAAAAAAAAAAACAGTTAAATGAAAAACATTCCAAATAAAAAATACCTGTTTAATACTGTTGTTCTGACAATTTTAACATAATTTAAAATGTTTATAAAAATGTTCTAAATAAAATTCTAAATAGTTAAATAAATAAATTTTTAAACAGATGTAAAACCCGCTAAGAAAGAAACAGGAGGTGCAGGACAGAACAATTCAATGGGAAATTTTGGAGATTCTTTTAATAGCAACTTTGGAGGTGGAAATCCAAATTTTAACAATTCAAATTCACCATTTGGTAACAATGATAATCAGTTTGGTAGAGGAGGTGGAGGTGGAGGAGGTGGAGGAGGTGGAAATGGAGGAAATGGTGGAAATGATTCCTTTATTGATCAAGAAGATCCATTTAGTAGAAATAGCAATGACTCATTCAATTCAAATAAAGGAAATGGTCCACCATTTGGTGGTAATCGGTCAGGAGGTCCTGGAAATTCAAACATGAATAGGAACCAAAATCAAAACCAAGGCGGTCCAAATCAAGGTGGCCCTAATCAAATGGGTGGACCTGGAAATAGAAGCAGGGGAACAAAAGGTGGAAAAAATCGTAAAAATAGAGATAGCTCTCTAAACGATCGATTGGGAGATCCATTTGGTGACCGCATGGGTGGAGGAGGTATGGGTGATCGGATGGGTGATCGGATGGGTGATCGGATGGGAGGAGGCGGTATGGGTGGAGGTATGGGTGGAGGTATGGGCGGAGGTATGGGCGGAGGTATGGGTGGTGGTATGGGCGGAGGTATGGGTGGAGGTATGGGAGAAGGTATGGGAAGAGGTATGGGAGGAGGTATGGGAGGAGGTATGGGAGATCGCTTAGGAGACCGTATGGGAGATCGTATGGGAGGTGGTATTGGAGATCGACTAGGAGACCGAATGGGAGGAGGTATTGGAGACCGTCTAGGAGACCGAATGGGAGGAGGTATTGGCGATCGTATTGGAGACCGTATTGGAGGAGGCATTGGAGATCGTATTGGAGATCGCATGAGTGGGGGATTAGGTGATTCTCTAGGAGGGAATCTTGGATCAGGTTTGGGCTCCAGTTTCCGCTCAAGTTTGGGAGGAGGTTTAAATAGCAGTTTAGGAGGAGGCTTAGGTAGCAGTTTGAGTAGCAGTCTAGGTAGTGGATTGAACAGTACTTTAAGTGGAGGCTTGAATACTAACTTGGGTGGCAATGGAAATAGCAGTCTTGGGCTAGGAAGTAGCTTAGGTGGAGGTTTGGGAAGTAGTTTCCGGGACAGAAGCCCATTGGGAAGATCAGGTCGATTAGATGATAAACCCTTATCAAATTGGGAGCTAAATAAATCTGGCCCTGGTGGTCCAGGAGGCTCTGGTGGTTCTGGTGGTCGTGGAGGATTTGGAGGCTTTGGTGATCACAAAAGCCGCTTTGATGACTTCAAAGGTCCTTCTCCTCGTGATGTTGGTCCTAGTTTTGGGTAAGAATAAATTCAATTTACAAATTATTTATAGATATATTTAATTCGATTTGATAGTTGTATTCAGACAAAGTTTGGATTCATGCAGTATGAACTATCGTTGCACTTTTTAAAATTGTAATGTACCTATTGGCTAAGTTTTAAACAAATGTTTAAATACTACTAGAAATGGTATTTCTACAAAGTTTTTTACTTGTCTTGCAAATCTAGAATTTTAGAAATATCGCATTTTCAATAGTATAAATAATTGTATGGATCTTTGTAAAATAATGAATTATGGCTCAATCATATTTTCATTTTGAATGATTCAAAATGTGCTTGACTCAAATTAAAATATTGTAATGTTGGTAATCAATATTATGTATTTATTACTACTTATGTACTATACTAAGTATCTAAGAATCACTTTTAAAAATGATCTATACTTATGTTTCATATCGTGGGCTTATTATATATAGAACATTTCTATCATAGGTCATGATATTGGCTTTTTGGCACCTACATGGAATTTTTAGATTTTAAATAATAAGTAAACAATATTTTTTTTTTACAGCCCTCCGTCTGTGCCCAGTGAATATCCATCCATTACAGCAGAGAAAAATGATTGTGAAATCATTGTTGTCACCAAGGCTCTAACGTAATTGATAAATATTAAGTATTTATGAATTATTTAAAATAACGTTTACATAAATTTATTACAATACTTGCAGGGAGTATGCCGAAATTATTGAGTCACGTTTGAAAAAATTAGGATTGACAGTAGATTTACTCTTCCCTAATGAAGATGTTCCACTAACACGAGTACTAGGAAACATTGCTAGTCGAGGTTGTTTGTATGCCATAGTCATTGCACCCACCAACAAGGAACACCATTCTTTAACTTTAAATATATTGCACGGACTACCACAAGGTAAGAGTACACCTTTCATAAGTTTTAAATAGAAACTTGAGTTAGAGTTGGTGTAATATAATTAATACTTTATTATTTGTCTTAATTCTGTTAATATGTAATTTTATTTCAAGTTTATCCTAACTATTTTACACACTCATTCAAATTTCATTTGTATATATTTTTTAAAAAGAAGTAATGAGATTTTACTGGTTAGCATTTTTTTTCAAAGAAAGATAATAACTTAAAGTTGTTTTTTACAGAACATAGAAATATGCCAGTAGATGATGCTATAAATTTAATTATGCGAGACTTCAATAACTATAAATCCGGAGGCCGATCTGTTCCAACCAATGTTCCCTCAGCCCTGGAACGTCATCCAGATGCAATTCAAGTTCTTCTAAATATGCTGGCTGACAATCTTCAGTTAACCGTGCTTCAATACGAAAGGGTTATTAAGTACTTGGAAATGAGACGAGAAGAACAAGTACAATTCGAATTAGGCGAAGACGCAAAGAATTTGGGTCCGACATCGTTAGTTAGTGATCCAAAACAAGCAGAATTGCAATCCAGAATACTCAATATTTTAAATAGTAATAAGAGCAGTTCGTCTACCGCATCAACAACAACTGTAACAACAGCAGCGCCTAGTCCCGTGCCACCACCATCAGGTAAAGTAAATGTAATTGTAGTTTACAGTTGCAAAACCAAATCAACTATCTACTATGTTGATAGCATCTGTAGATCTTGTATAATATATGATTGGTTTAAATTAGGAATAAACCAATTAATCGTACTTGCACCAAGCGGTAAATTTGATTCGTTTTACATTTCAAAACTTACGACTTTTTAGAATAAGTTCCACATCGGATTTTGCGCTTTTATTTTGCGCTTGTATACTTTTGCCAATCGAACATTTGGCTTACTCGTACGACAAAAGTGGTTTTACGTGTTTCGTATATTTTTATGTTTTGAAGATGATGTTTAAGGACGCAAGCGTAATCAATTATACGTTGTGAGATCGAAACTTTCGCGATTTTGAGCCATTATTTTGTGCTCATGCGTCTTCACCAGATGAACTTTGTTTCAGAACTTTTTCTTTTACGACACATTGAATGCTCGTTATATTCTATTTTTATTTACCGAAATAATGTTCTAGCGTTTTGAAAAAAACTAAACAGTTCTTCTTTACGAATAAGGCTAAAAATTTTATACGATATTTTATTTTTTTCTTGTTCATACAAATAAAATATAGGTTATTTTTATTTGAAGCTTAGTATACTTTGTATTCATGGTCGGTACACGGAAGTGCCTTATATTTTCGTCATCGCAAAAAGTGTCAAATTCACATATTTCAGGATAAAACAAATTTTTATCGTGATAATGATCAATCTTTTCGTTATAGCAAAAAGTGTCAAATTCCAAAAGTCACATAATTTAGTATAAACAAATTTCTATCATAATAATCATTTTTAAGCATTTTTTCTTTTTTTCTAAAATGGGGTGTATATATATATATATATATATA